>JAOWBB010006274.1:0-139725 GCA_028565995.1 Ricinus marginatus | reverse complement strand
TCAACAATTAGATACATTTATTACATGACAATATAAATTTGAACGATTTTCAGCTGAAAACATTAAGTTTTCGAATAAAATTTTAAAATTTGAGTTTTACAGTTCCTTTATAAATGATAAAATATTGAGAGATAATAACAAATTGATTGAATAATGATAGATGGATTTTTAAATAGAAAGATAATATAATTGTATAAATATGCAGTACAGATGCAATTTCTTTATCTTGTTGGCTAAAAATTACGTTGACATAGACAATTTGATATAAAAACGGAAAACGGTTATTTTCACACGTTTAATTTTAAAGATAAAGTGCAGTACCTGTTTTGATTTCATTAACAGAAAAAAAAGACATTTTGAGAAAGTCACAAATAAAATACTGTGGGACAGCATAAAAATATATCAAAAATCACAAACTTCATATTAATAGTAGAAGACAATCAATCAAAAAAATAAATGTATGGTATGAAAAATTAATAATCGTATATTATTAAAATCATTTCAACGAATTTTAATATTAGATATAATCAATATGTGTATCAAACATTGTATTTTCTAATAATGTACAATGGCTTTTAAAACAAATATTCTGGTATCGTCAATATTCAACTAAATTATGAGCCTCTATGGATGTTTTCGAATCTAAAATGTATGAAATTGTTAATATTGTCGGAAGCATAAAAGATTATTTAGTCTAAGGGTTATAAATTACAAAATGATTTTTAAATGAAAAATTTCAGTTTGCTATAAGCTAGGTAACATATTTGATAAAGGACCTACATAATTAAGCACATGTACCGATAGAGTCACGGACAAAACAAATTTAAAATATATAGATTTTTTTCTCGTCTTTCTCAAGCCATTGACGACTGATATTTTAGGTTTCTGATTGTGCTTAATCGGACTATTTACAATTTTTTAAAATAAAAAGCTTTTAAGTAAGTTTATGGACTGTTTCTCTGATGGATTTAACGTCAAAATGGTTGTGACGGAGATTACTGCCGATGAAAAATGATTTGGTAAAGCGATAAAAAAAGATTGTGCGGTAAAAAAAAATTATTCAAAAAAATAGGTTGGAGCATATCTCAAAAAGCCCCGAAAGTCAGCAAATTCCAGAATTTCCCGTCTGCAAAAAAAATTCTTTTTGATTTTTTTTCAAAAATTCGAGCAAGTTTTTAAGACATTTCCATACCGACCCTCATATTTCATCGTTAGTTTTGAGTTGGTACATTGACGAAAAATTATTTTCTTTATTCGGTACTTCTAAGGAGTTCATTTTCCTTGGCTATAATTAATTATCGTTCGATTTTTTTTTCCTTCTCGAAAATCAGAACTTCATTTTTCTTTTGCCGGAGCTGGAAGACTTGGTGAAGGAGCTTTCTTCCTGTCGAAGAATGTCAGGTCCCGCAAAAACAGTGGCAAAAATAAAGAAACAATCGATTTTTTGAAAAAATATTTCTTCCCTAATGAAAACGGACTTTACAATGTACACATTATAATTTTTAAACATAAAGAAATTGCAGAAAGCTTGCCAAGTGGTCCAGTGTATTAATGAAATTGCTCTTTCTAATTTATATTTATACGTTTGGTAAATAAATTTTAGTATGAAAAACTGGACGTAGTTATTTATTTTACAAATTTTATGGGGCTATATTTGAATCTCATCACCGATGGAAATACTTGTAAAATAACAATCTTCAATAGCGAATAAAAATGATCCTGATAATTTTTTTTTTTTTTTTTAAAAATACTTCGAAACGGAACGCCTTAATGTTAAGCATATATGATTTCCATGCTGCTGATACTTATACCGCAGTTGTAAACGTTAAATTTAATGCAACAAGTAATTTGCAAACATTGCTTTTCGTTGGCAGGTTCATATCTTGTTTAGATAAGTTTCCGAAATCGTTTTCATTAACTGAAACCGGCAGCGCAGGTTGTTCCGTTGAGATTGCAGCTAATCTAACGAAGCATTAAAAAGAAAAAGAAAAAAAATTTATATTCATTCTAATTGGAAGCATATTAAACAGCGAAACAGAAAGTCTGTCGAACAGCTTTAAGTCAGAATCGTAGTTTAAGGTAGATTGCCGTAAAATTCGAAAAGTTTCCGGATAGCTAAAAGCGATACATCAAATTTTAATCCACATTCTTTCGGCAAAGTTGTTCGCCCGGTAACGCTTTTCTTGAATTTTCCCCTCGTCTACATTCGATTTAGCTTGCAAAATTGACGGCATTTTTTACTCTTTTTCGACTCTGCAAAAATTTCGAAAAGTTTTACGCGAAAAATGTAATTAGATTAAAAACTTTTGATAAATCCTAGCGAATGAATTGCTAAATGTAAATTGAATTTAAAATCGCATGCAAAATGTAATGAACCAAATAATTAATGGTCGGACCTTAATTTCAATGGCGAAGTCGAGGAATCTTTCGTCGGGATATCTGAAATTATGAATAATCACAAAGTTGGAGGAGGAAAAGAGCTTAATACAGCTGAAATTTTCCTCGGGTTTTCTATGCCGCACGTAAAAGAAATAATTTAATATTGTTTCTAAATCCGAAATTTCCGGGCCGGAAAGTTTCCGGACGGCGAATGATGCCGAACGAATTAGCTTTTTTCAGTCGGTATTATACAAGGGATTTCACAAATCAAAAACTAACATTAATTTAATCCGAATAATGATTCTTATAAGAATTTTTCAAAACACAAATTATCTACGGATAATCCGCGACCATCACTCTTTTCCCGATACATTTGTACATGTAAAATATATAAATCCGCAAAACATTCTTGTCTTAATTCAAACGTATATTTAAAATGTTATTATTAGCAGCTTAAACGAGCTCTGAATAACAAGGTGTGCAGACATTTGCAGATATCGTGATCTGAATCACCGGAATCCGGCTCCGAGTCGTCGTGTACATAATGATACATGAAATAAGCGTTTGTATAATCGGGCCGATTCACTTTTCAAAATCCATTTAACGCATGACATGAAGCAAAACTTTTTGCATAAGAAATTTTAAATGCAATTAGCAACGAAAAATATGACGATTTGCAATTTTATCTTCTTATTAAATGAATTATTTAAAGGCAATATTCTGATCAATATTTCGTGATAAATTTTAAAATTAAGCTACCTAAAAATAATTTCGGTGACTCCTCTTGTATTGCAAACATCCATCATCTTCCGGTCGGTGCAAAACCGGAGGTTTAAGCAGTAAATGAAATTTTTTTTTTTTTTATTTAGTATAAGACTCGCATCAACGGATGAATGCACGCAGCAAACAATGGTCAATAAAATGCGGAAAGTTTATAAAATTATCATATAATTAATGGAACGGTTTTTAATTTGTATCAGAAATAAAATGTTAAACGATTCAACGGTGGAACGATCGAAACACAAAAAATTATTCTTCAGCTAACATGCGAGCAGGCACCAAGAAGAATTACATCTTATCCCTTATTGATGATTCGGAAAAGGGAAAATCCGGATGAGGGGTTTCCAAAAGGAAAACTGATGCCCATTAATGCTTTTCTGAAACACGGCAAGAGGAAGAACGAAAAGAAGATCGAATAAAGGGAAAATTCCCTGGTTTAAAGCAAGTTTCGCCGAAGTCTTCCGAACAGCCTCCGTAAAATGCGGCGCGGAGAAAATTGTCAAAGAAAAGAATGGAAAATCGCCATTTAACCGGGGGATCTCATTCAGACCATGATTCATAGTCGAAGGAGAAAAAGACATAAATGAGATTAATTCGGAGCGCTTTAGTTCGAGACCTTAGATTTACGGCCCTATTGAGGATCTCGGAGATCGGTCTCGTGGGGACCGGATATCTGAAGATCCGGAAATTCTCCGACGCCACGACGACATCGTCCGATCTCTCGGTGCACGCTTTCCTGTTGATGCAAACGACGCGAAATCAAGCGCATGTTGGCGAGTCGCTTGCGGACCGCTTCCCCTGTGCTCCTCCGACTTTATTTCACGGAGCTTTCGCTGGAGCGCGCCGAAAAGAACTGTTCGGAAAGAGAAGCTTTTCTGAGGCGTTGGGGGTTAAGGAAATTTCGTTTTGACGGCTTTTCCGCAAAGATCCTTTACTCGACTCCTTCTCTGTTCTGAAAATTATTGCGGCAAATGCATGTCAAATCGCGTAAAAAAAAAAAAAAAAAAAAAAAAAAGTTTAGCAGCGTGAACATTTTTGGGGCGGATATGATCAACTTGGATAACTCCGATTAAAACTTTCGGTAGAGGCTACGGCGGAGGCTGCAAATTTGAAAACTGAAATGATGATGATTGCCTGAAATGTTCATTTTGTTGGAGAGTTGTAAGAAAAGAAAAACATTAGACTTGCTGATCTTAAAATTTCATTTCGTAATGATGCATAAAAGAGGAATACGCTAAAAAAAAAGACGGAAATTTTATTTTTTTCTATTTTTTATTTTTTTATGTATCTTCAAAGGAAAAAGAAGAGATTAGTACGTATGCGACGGTAGTAAGAATCACATATGGATGATTAAATTTTCAAAACGCAAGACCATGTTGAAAATGTCGTCTTTCCTTATTTGAAAGGATTCAAAAGGAGATCATTTTTCGTGTTTTTGCTCCGTTTTTATTGCTACCGGCTTTTTGAGCGGAGTGCGACCGAAAAGCAAGTTCCATGTTTGGACAGAAATGATTGCTGCTGCACTGCAGTCTCATGCAAATTCATGTTATTGAAAAGTTTTTCGAGTTAATTTTCCTTCGATCCACAATACGTGGTCCACGTTCATGTGAATTGCGATATGCAAAGAAGAAGAACCTCGAGTGATAAAAATAAATAGTTTGCGACCTTATGCGTAAAGAGGGAGGCGAAAAGGTTTAACCTGGACCCGTTTGAAAGGATTTTTGTATTCAATTTCATCCCGCTTTTTCTTCCCCTGGGAACAAACCGGGGACTTCCTGAGGGAAAAAATCGAAGGTTGGAGAAGAAAAATTTGTTCACGGATATCCTAAAGCTTAGGAAACCCTTCGCCTTCTCTCCAATTTAAAAATTGAAAAACTGAAGTTTTTTATTTACGCAGATTAAGTTTTTTCTTTTTCAAACGCACGGCTTTCAACTTTTCTCACTTTTTTTTCCTGTGTCCGATGATTTAAAGTAAATTTATTGGCCGAACCTATATTACTATATTTTGCTTGATTCTAATCGGCTTGATCATTGTGAGAACCTCAATTTGGCGGGAAAAATTAAAAAAAAAAAAAGTTAATAAAAATGTTTCAGATTCATAACGACTTTTTACCTTGCACAAATTTTTCTTTGTCGAGCTCACAGATAGCACGTATTTAAGGTTCTGACTTGCAAGAAAATGTAGTTCGCAAAATACTTAAGTTACAACTATCCTTGGATATTGGAACTCGAAGCATGAAAGCGCGATAAGCCCGCAGATTAAGTAAGGCAATGCGTGATTGCACGAAAAATTTTTACGTGACTGGAGACAGGAGAAACGCAAATTTCTTATTATGCCTTGGTATCCTAAATAGATGAGAATGTACGAGATATCTATCGCTCATTTCGAAAACAAAAAATCACGCTCTTATATTTAAAAAGATATTTAAAGCTAAGATATATAAGATATATAAAGATCACAGGTAAGTAATTTGTGATTTTCTTTTTATTTTTGACAAACAAACCTCCTCGCGATAACTTTTGTTTATATTCAAACAATTCTCGATTCAAAGCTTATAGGTCGTAAAAGAGTATTTTGACTGGAGATTGTACGTCCCATATTTGCTTTTTGAATTCTAAATTTTTATATCACCACTTTATAAAGAGGTGGCATAACGTCTCGCGCAAAACGTTTCACTGCATGGGCTAAATGGATTTTGCCGAATTTTTTTGAGGCATTGCGCTAATCCTTGTTCCACGGCACACGGGGCCGCACAGGTTTGGGGATGAGGTAAAAAAAGGAAAAATAGCCTTTTCACGATAAGCTCTCGCATTATATGAGTTCCTTCCCATCGATGTACACCCCTTAAAATTTTATCGACAACTTTTATTCAATCAAGCTCTGATCCTTTCCAATCCCTTCGAGCTAAATCCAATAAAAGGTTTTTCCAGGTCTTCACGAATGTATGATGATTCTCCCTTAGTTTATTCCGTAATAACAAGCACCTTTGCTAACCGTCACACGGATTACTTCAAACCGGACCCGAAAAAAAGGAATGAAGACAACATTATTTTTTACTTGAAAATGGCATATTTTAATTAAGATGTTACACGGCGTAAGGCAATATTAAACAGTTTTATCTTATGAAAGTGTGTGTCAATCTATAAAAAGGTGGTCCCGTAATAAATGATAAAATGCATTGCAAAACAATTCAATTATTATTAATATGTGTTAAGTCATGAGGATTATTAATAAAAGTTGTATTAAAAAATTATATTTTTGCAAATATTGATCAGAACTTGAAGTTTTACATACACATCAAGCACTTACGAAAATCGAAATATTTAACAAGATATATAAAAAATTATATTTTGTATACTTCAGTTATTGATGTTAAAATCATTCTTCTTTATGAGTTACGAATGCTACAACAATAAGGAGCTGTATTAGGCGCACATGCAGGGAGTAATACTAATAATAATTCGACGATTTCTTAAAAGTTACTTATTATACATGTTCTGCCAATAAAACTGCCAATAAAAATGTTGAATTTTCATACGCTTTAATTAATATTTTGAGCTGATACATTTGAAACTTTAAGATTATAGAACCGAGCCCTAAATTTGAAAAAGTGACAGGTAAAATCTTAAAAAAAACAGGAGATTAATTTCAAAGTTCTTTTCGGGAATAAACGGACAAATGAAAGAATTTCTTTTAAGCATTTCTCTATGTTGCTGTAGGATCAAACCTTATGCAATATTATAGTGAGAAATATTTTTTCGCCGCATGCATATGTATATTTATAATATATATTTAGGGGAAAATATAAAGTAAGCACAAACGAGGTCTATGTGAAAGCATACAGGATTCTTTGGAAGTAACATATTATAAAGGGTAGATGAACTTTTTCGAGAAACACGATTTGCCGAAAGGCTTTATTTTGGAAAATACGAGATAAAATGCAAATAAAATTCATGCTGTTGCTTCAGAGCGAAAAGCAGGAAAGAAAACTCGAAGGAATTTCGTTTTGTAATTCGCCTGTATTGGAAAGTTTTTGACAAAGTTTGGCTTTTTACAATGCAAAGCAGAGACAAAAGAAAACGAGAAAAAAGGGAGCTACACGTGAAAAAAAGTTTTTCTTCGCAATAAATATGGTTAAGGAACATTTGTAAGGAATGAAAGAGGGAAGGAGAAGGTCAATACAGAATCCGATGCAAACAATGTATGTCCATAAAACATAAAAAATTACAAATGAATAATATTATCAAAATATAATGCCAAAAATATTTGATTAAGAGGTAAAATATTTTAACATATTTTTGAAAAGTTTTCTCCCTCTTAGGAATACAAAAAATTTTGCTCTTTTTTTGTTTATATTGTGCTTATACACAATAACAATATGACAAAACTGCCCTTACTGTAATATATTTTTTAGGTAGGTTGAATGGTGGTGTTTATACCCGCAGTTAACACAGATTACAATATATGAATTTGATTTTTCACAGAATTAATTGTTAAAGCTCATTCAACTTTATGGTGAGGGATGTGGGATCTTAGGACCATTAACGAAAAATGCTGGATTTTAAACAAGGAAAAAGGAAATTGATTAAAAGCAAACAATTCCCAATACGTGAAAGCAATACATGTAGCAGGCAGAGCAGGCCGAAGTTGTTGTACTAACTCAAAGGAAAAAAAATCCATAGATAGAGAACAAGAGTAAAAGGCACTTATCCATCCTCAATAAAATTATAAAAAGATCAAAGACAAATAGCAGCCGTAGAAGGAGAAAACTGAATTGCCTTTGTGGAATAAAGGTACCGATATTCTGAAGGCTCTAGGCAAAATGAAAGCGGGAAATATACTGTAGACACCAAATATCTTGAAAATTAATCAAGTGTGTGAGTGAAAAAAGTAAAGATTTTTCATATTCTGAGCTAGAAGGTTTTTCTAAAGAAGAAGATGGTCACAGAATCTGTCAAGACAAAGAGAATGAAGGAAATGTGATGATTGTAAAAATATTAATTTAATAATTAAAAAGTATTTAATATAAAGTATTAAGAATTATTAAATAGTAAAAAATAAATATGCTGAAAACCGTTCATACAAGAAAAAAATCAAATATATATTATTTAAATATTAAAAAGATACGCCCTTATTTTAAAATTGGTATTTTTTTTACAGATTTTTTTGGAAGAAAAAATAAAATATAATTTTTTGTGTTATATGACGATCATAGACTCAGACAAGAGAAACGATATGAATATATTTTTGAGCACGAAGATAAAATATTCAAATCCTCCCACTGAGACTGTGCACGGTTGTGGAAATGGATAAATTTAAAGGGAAAATAAAAGATGAAGACTGTCGTAAAATCTCATTGAAAAAAGGAACCGAAACCCAAAATGAAAGACGTTTGAGATTTCAATTGCAGCCAATTGGATGAAACATGAATAAATCATTTCCAATACTTTATTGCACGATATTTTAACGTGGAATAAACTCTCACGCTGCTGTAAATGTGCACAACATACCTTCCTATCATACTTTCGCGGTTTGCGTCTCAGAAACGTTCATCAAAGGCAAAGACAAAAGAGACATGACAACGGATCGCGTTCTGGCGTTTTTGGGTGCAACGTGGGCAACAAAATGAAAAAAGGAAAAATCTGCGTCTTGTGCAAATCCTTAAGCGGAGAGTTGCAGTGCTGACAGCGAAAAACCATCAGAAGTGTAATCCGAAAAACAGAAATGGAAAATTCGGCGATCACTTCCAAAAGAAAAATTGAATTATCCGGAAAACCGAAACGAAAGCTGCGGATAAGGCCCATTAAAAAGTTAATTAAGTTAGATGTTCGTGAAAGGTGGGAAAAATCCTTCTGGTCCTTCTGGGAGACTGCTCCTCTTCGATTTTTTCCTATGTTTGAAGCTAAAACTTGCGTGCAATGCGTACTATTGGCCTTATGAAGAATACATTTCCCGTTTAGCAAAAAAAAAAAAAAAAAAAAATATCCATCAACCGCTGACTGAAACATTACCCGTAAGACACGGAGAGGTTTTACCCGAATAATATGATTTCTCCTGAAAACGTAGGAAGAGGAAAAACTAGATATCTAGGATTTGGATGAGAATGGAGAATTTGTAGTGGAAGCTCAAAAAATATTAAATGAAATTCCAAAACTGGACCGTTGCACGTGCTTCGAATGAGAGAAGTCGTAAACTGGAGAAAGCCCGAGCCATGGAAATAGCGGGAGTCATGAAGAAGGCCGCAATGCATTAAAACAAAGGTTCAATTAAATGCTGAACAAAAGATTTCCTTCCCTTCCCTGTGAAAAGGTGTCAGCTCCAGCTGAAACTGTACATGGGACCATTTGGGAACCTTCCCGCCAATGGTTAAACAAATAAAATTCAAAATTTTTCCCGCCATTCATTCAAATCTCCACTCCTGATTCCCGCGTATTTTTATATATTGGGAGATAATGCTGAAAACATTCCCGAGTTATAATAACTTTGAACAAAAAATTTTTATGGCCCTTAAGGGATGGAAAACAGTTGATGACAATATGGGAGGTGTATTATTATTTATTTGTAATGGTTTTTACCACGATAACAGATCGTAAAAAGGGGAGATTACAATGTCCTTTTTCCACAGATTCAAAACTGAAAAACTTAGCACTAAAATAAAACTTTAACGTATATAACAAATTACGATCTCAATGTAAAAATTCCTTTACAATGCGCTGAACAGCTCACACTATCTTACGTTAAATATAATATTTATAAATATTTCCATTGCGTTTCGATCAAAATAACATTTTCGGCGTGCTATTTCCATTTACTGCTGCAAAAATTCCTATATTATTTAGGAATATCGTTACAATTTTGTAACTTAATCTCCAACGTGTGCACGTTTCTGTTCAGATAATGAAAGTTATCCAAGTTCAGCGCTGTCTATGCGAAAAAGTGATTTCTACAATCGATGTAATTCTTTTTGCAGAGACTTTTGTAACAAATCAGTATTGTTTATAAAGTGCTAAAAATACTTAAAAAGTGTAAATATTAGTTGCGAACAGGTATCACAAAAACCGGTTTACATTAACTCCTTCTTTGTTAATCTAACTCCTTGTGTGCGAAGAAATTAACCGCTAGTTTGTGTGTTGCCGGCAACGTCGTATCTTCTTTTTACCTACGATTTAATGAAACACTGATATTTTCAAAGGGTCAAATAATGAAATAGGATACACTCTACATGTGATTAAAGTGTGAATATATATTTATTGTTTAATATTGAAACTATATGCGACAATCGAGGTTAAGTTTCCCCCGGGTAGCGCGCTCCAGTAGGGATTCACATGGTCGTTCATTTGGAAACTCGCCCTTAAATCCCTCCAAGGCTCTGGAATATCCCTAAATTAGTCGTTAGTGCTCGATTATTCTCATGAACGTTAATCAGTTTCGGTGAAATCCGAGATTTATTCCTCGGTTTTGAGTGTCGAAAATCTTAATGCCTTTTGATCCTTCGGGAGAAATAGATTTTCATGCAGGATTCAATACCGAAGTCCCCTTCTGTTCTCCCATCTTGATCGGTTTTTACCTTTCAAAAAACTTATTGATTTTGCTTTGATCCACGTCAGGGATCCACAAATGGAAAATAGTTAAACAGTGCCCTAAGAGAGAACGGCGAAAATGGCAAACAATTATCGCGTAGAAACATCCTGAACAAAGAACCTGAGGATTCCATGGTTTGGGACATTTTAACTGTCACCTACGCATTCACTTCGTAATATCAGGATACAAGTTACATTCTCGGTAATGTGATCTAAATTCCTTCCCGTCTTTGTCTTTTAAACATATCCATTTCCTCGTGGCTTCTGATTTTCTAACAGCCTTTTGATATTTTAGCGTAAAAAACAGAGAATTTTTTGAAAGCTATTTTACCCTTTTTTTTTATTGGTTGTCTTGTATAAAAGGTCAAAATAATTTTTCTTGTTCGGCATTTCTTATTATTCTTTAAAGCATTCGATTATATATAATGTTTAATTTAATACTTCGAAAAGCAAGAAAATTATTTCCAAATATATATTGCACAGCAAGAATTTTTTTAAAATTGATACTAAATAAAACCTTAAAATTCAAAAAGAGATAAAAAAAAAATGCTGTGTGGTATACATACAGGAAGACCGCGACAAAAGAAATAGGTTAAGCCTAAGTTTATGGTTAATATGTTACAGACTTCATGAGAGGTGCTTTTGTTGCACTTGTCATAGAAAACGACTGAAATTTTCTGTCTTTTATACATTTATGTATATATGATATTATTAAATATTAATAATGTAAACTTCGTGGTTTTTGCTGCGGCTCAGAGGCTAAAAATAATTTAGAATTTAAGCTGGTTTAGAGCATTTTTAAGTGCCAGAAAAATGTTTCCATGGTAGTTTTATCGCCCTTTTGCCATCCACCGCAGCCAGAAAACAGCCTCTACTTTAATTCATTGAAATATCGTTTGGTTGGCTTTATTTATTCATTTAAAACGTTTTACCTCCTCTACGACGACCTTTTGCAGCAGCAACAGCTCTTATTTCAAATTAGCCTTGTGTCTTTTTAATGTAGATCATTTGGAAATTATGTTCTCGTAATAAGTCTTAAAAAAAATTATTAAAATTGAGAAAATAGGTAATATTTGATTAAGTATTTGTAAGAATTACAGAAGATAAATTAATAGCAATCATATATTTAAACTGAGATTTTATTTTCCATGACTCAATACGTTGAATATTTGTCGAAAACTAGACATTTCAAAGGATGGACCGATTTATCTGATCTGTTTCAGATATAATAGCGATCCCATTTAAGGTTCTCTAATGCTGAGCTAAAAACGTACATATCTGATTGATTACTAGGTAGTATTTCCTTGGAGTTCATCATTTAATTCTATTCTATAATAATTCTATAATAAATAAAATAAAATTCTATAATAAATAAGCTTTTCAAAAGCTTTTACTTGATCATGTAAATAAAGTACAAATCTTAGTTTTTTTTGGCATTAGTCGCGATGTCAAAAAGATTGAAAATATAAATTTATCTATGTTAAGAGAATTTTAATAAATAAAAAAGACTAAAGGAGATCGAAAGGAATTTACTATTTTGGTTCAATATATTTGCGAAATAAAATCAATGGATTGCTTTAATATAATCTTTAAATTAATAAATTTCAAACTTGATTAATATAATTATTAACAAAATTATTAAAACGGTAAAAGGGATAACATAAAAGAAATAAAAATCCTGCAAAATGCTTAATGTTTTTAAAAAAAATTATAAAATATTTCCTCGCTTTTAAAAGGGATTTTATTAAGTATTAAGAAAACTGTCCAATATTTCACACGTTGGATATAAAAATGCGAAAATCTAAATAATTTTATCTGGCTCTTCTTCACACAATCCACGAAAAAGATAAAAGGATATAAAATTTTTTGAATGTATAAATATTGCGGTTATTTCAGGAATTGACACTGGATGCTACGAAACTCGAGCTTAAACTAAAGAAATGGAACATCAGAACATTTTAAATAAATGAAAAAAAGTTCGGCATATTGGAACTTCAGCGAATCCCAACCTTAGCTTTCTCTGTATTTACGATGGATGGCGAGACTTAAATAGACGCAAAAAAGGCAATACATTTTGTGCTACTTACAATGTGCAACAATTATTTATAACGACGAATGTGTCTGTACTTTTGTTCCGTCCTTTGGCGACCGTAAAGAAATGCAGGAAAAAGAGAATTGAAATTTCACATTGTATCGCAGAAGCGGTAAGCAGTTTATCCTGTCACGAATTTTCCCAAAATGAAAAGTGGGAAAGTTTAATCTGAAACTTATCATTGGGAAAAAATTTAATGGTTTTTAATGGGGACGAAAATTTCTTTCACTGGGAAATTTCCTTTTTTCACGACTTTATCTCGGGAAGTTTTACTTAACTAGTGCAATGAAAATTCCGTGGGTGCTCCACCTGAATCAGAAGAAGAGTCTTGAAGCGTCTGAACCGTGGATTTTTCCCCTTCAAAGTGCTCTTTGAGAATTGTAATTTTTTTTTCCAGAAAATCGGCGGAAAGATTCTCCATTACTTTCGGTTTTCCATTTATGTTTCCGTAATTTTTTTTTTTTTTGCTCCTCACTCTGAGGAATCTTTGAAAGTTTTTACCGAATCAATAAAATTTTCTCGCTTCCGCCGAGCCCTTATCGATGACATTTTCAGCTTCTGCAGGAATCACCGAAGAACCGAATCGATTATTTGGATTTAGAAAACTTGTTGAATTGCCAAAGATAAAACCGCTTTTTAAAAATGCAAAGTTTTTCCCGGATTTTTATATTTCAGGACGAATTATTGCGCCGCAGTACCCTTGTTCGTTGCGTGGTGTTCCCTTATGCAACGTTCACCGTCAGCCAGAAGAAATTCTCCGTTTCTTTAAAAATCCGAATTTAAACCTTCAACGCTGTTTTTCACGAAATAAATATCCGATTTCTCCTTTTAATGCAAACGGAATATCTTTTGCTTAGTTAAGTGATCGTTTATTTGCTTTGGCCGTGAACATAGATGCAACGCGCGGCTATTTATTATAGAAATAAAAATTGTGCAAAGTGTTAAGGCAATATAAGAATCAAAGATTAAATGATCTATAAATTCCAGTTGTTTTATTCGGTTTTAAATTTAAAAATCTTTAACCTTAGGGATTTTATTTGGGAAAAATGAAAGTAAAAATATAGTGCAAAATTCGCTTTTGGGCTATCGTCCTTTTGAGGAAAAAAAAAAGGCAATCCTCCGGGTTCCAAATGGATCCAAATTCAGTACCTCGGTTACTGTCAGCCCTCAAAAGCTTTCAAAGACTTTGCCTTCACCACTGAATCATCCTCATAAAACGCCCTTAGGTTACGCATGGGAGTGTTATGATCCTCTAATATTTACATAATCTGAAAATTACATTACTATTAACATATAGCTACAAAAGGGTTCAACAACTACATTTCATAAATTGCTTACAGCAGATAAATCAAAAATACAGAAAACCAACAATTTTAGGTCGTGTAGATACTAAATGAGAAAATTTTATCTCGAGCCTTGATGGGATCCAGATATAATCTTCGAAATTCGTTATTTCCTTTCATAATATCTGTAACTTTTTCGCTAAATCTTGCTAAAAGAGTTATCAATGCGAGACATGACGGAAAAAAAATTTCCCTGGGGAAATTACTCCTGGCTTCCAATCACTCAGGTTGCAGAGTCACCCGATTAGAGCAATAAACTTGCGAAAAAAGATTTAAAGAATAGAATATTATTTTCTTTTGTTTACTGGTATCTATTCAGTATTTGCCGTTTGAGATATCAGACATGTACTCATGTTATATGAGGGTCGCATCCCATAAGAATTAGGGAGTTCTAGCGGAGCCTCTCAGACACAAAAAACATTCAAAAATCGTTTGTAAAATAAGTTCGTGGAGAATGAACTTCCAAACGATATCGAACTTGGGAAAATTCTCACTAAGTTGTTCAATTTTTCAAAGCTTCTGCAACAGCACTTCCTGGATATATCGGCTGTTTTCGACTGTGGAAAATTTCTTAATGCACGGCATTGAAAGTGAAAAAATTTTTTCAAGATCTTCACAATAATATTGTAAGGACAGCGTATCTGTTGACGATCATAAACAATGAGGAGCAAACTAGGTAAATATTTAAATGGTAATGCAAACAGTGGAACTGGAGACGCAATGCGCTCTAATCTACATCTAAACCACTTTACAGAAACTTTTATCGCCTTGTGCCATTAACTTTAAAATCCTGCTCTTCCCACATTCATTTAATCACTCTCTGTATAGGCGGATGGTGGGTTTTGAAACGAGGAAATGGCCAAGCGAATGGAAAATGAATAGCAAATGGCGAAAAAGATAGCTTAGGTTAAATGTTCCCAGTTCTGTGGGTTAATAGAGTTATCCGTAGGTTGATACAAATTAAAAATGTTAATAATGAAAAATAAAATAAACTAGCATAATTGTCATCAAATTTTGCTTAAAATTTTTTCGTAATACATATATCTCACAATAGACGTCAAAATTAATAATATGACAAATCAGTAAATTTAAAAAACACTAGAAACTACTATTGCAAAATTAGAATGCAACAGAAAACCTAATATTTTTATATAAAACCTTAAAAAAATTCAAGAGTAGAAAGAACTTTTAAGTTTTTCAAACTTAAATTGCATTTAAAAGTAATTTTTGTGCCATCAACTCGAAAGAGATATGACATGAAAAATCTGTTGCCGTTGCACTTATAAAATCTTGCAAATCTTGAATTATAAAATTAATTCTTTTTTCTTTTGTTCAATTTAATTTTAAAAAGGATAATAACATAAGATAAATAACAAAAATTAAGTTTTAAGGCAATTCAGTTCTAGTCAGAAAGGTATTTGGCATGAAATTTGCGATGAAAATATTGTTACCATCAATATATAGATGTTTTATATATTTATATATTGTAATACATAAAAAATAAACTGGTTTGATAAAAATAACTTATTACATAAATTTATTATTTTTTAAAATTTCATATATATATATATATACATACAAAGCAATAGAAATTAATAATTGGAAAATTATGGCCATTATCGTTAGAGTAAATTTATTCATTGGACACACAAAAAAAACGCGCATTGATTACAATTATAAAAGTGGGCGAACAATGCCTAATTACAGAGTTTTAACTTCATTTTATGGGATAAGCCATAATCAAATACGTTGAGTCAATAGAACGTGGCAATTAGACTTCGAAAATTGTGAGAGAACAAGATTACAGAGCATTAGAGGATAGGAAAATAAATTATCAAGAGAACCGCTAAAAGGAAGGCACGAAAACAACATGTTTCAACAGAAAATTGCTAGATTTAACTTGACATATGGTCCTTAAACTCTTGATTTTTTCCTCTTCATCGATGTCTAGTAAAGTCGACGCACAAATACATTTGCATCCTGTAGGATAATTTTCGTTGGATGTTTTTAATGTGTCAGTCTTTAAAATCATTTCATGCGAAATTTACGATTAAAATTTAATATAAAATGGTAAAATATTTCACCGGATTGATCTTGCAGATCTTAAATAATTTTAACAAAATCAATATCAAAACTTGCAATTTCATTAACAAAAAATCTCTTATTAACGTGAATAATTCATGTAACTTAATAATTTATTTCTTTGAATAAACTCCTGTAAATATGGATTTCCTGTGCGTAAGAAGATAATTCGCTGATGTCTGCTACTAATACCGCGGTAAATTATCTTTCCTTTAATTCTTATATTTGCCCGGAATTTTTTTTTGTGTTACGTTATATAGATATAAAAATCAATAATTTACATTTTATTTTTAAATAAGGAATTGGATTGAAGCGGTTGCTTACTTGCTTTTTTTACTTCTAACAATATGATTCTTTTCCTTAGAAAACAATCAGGTTACTCCTAACCTTCTTTTTTTCCTTTTCTATTTATTTTGTTATAATTTACCATACATTACTTTAAATAAATAAGATTATATATAAAATATAATGTTTAGATTTAAATAATATAAGATCTAACAAAAGTAATCTGTTTCCATTTAATAATTAAATAGTTGCTGAGATTTTTCCTGAGTCTAATGTCATTATATTGTTGTATACTATGGTATTAAAAATATATTCCTTTGGCACAGATTCGTCTGATTACTGAGTACATCCAAGATTTCGTTTTCAAACGAAGTATATTGTTTCCTTTTAACGCCCTCATAAAACATATTGGCGAAACCATCAGACGTGGTAAATGAACTGTATTTTATTAAATGATATTTCAATGAAATAAATTTTCAGCATGTTTGACAAGAGACGAAGATGCCGAATAACATAAGAAAAAAAAACAGTAGATGTTCTTGTACTTAATAAGTTCCTTTGCATTTGTATTAAAGATACCATTTTATGAGACGCTTTTTTAAACTGTTCTATTCGTCATTTGTGACATAAACGAATATTACTAGATACATAGAATTGCTTGCGTTTGCAGCAGATTAAATATTCAAAATGTTGACATTTTTCAGTTTTAACTTCCATATTCCCAGTGCATTAAGTCCGTAATAAAACTTAAAGTCGTCACTGGGGATTTCAAAAAGTATTGTTCCTATGAACATATTATTTTTGTAACCGTCAAGAAATGGCTAAATACTTGAAAACGATGAAGTCCCCATTTCTTTTCCCAGATGCCCCAAAATTTTTAGGAAACTTTATTTTCCATAAGTTAACTTTCCTACCTTACCAATGCATTAACTACAAGGTAAAACTTAGTATATTTCGTAAAAAACTTTGCGATGGGGAATCCAAGTTACTGCTTTGGCCCTCTTCGGGGCCTGAAAAGTACCTTACAAGTCATGGAAAACTTTCTTTAGCCATTGAAACTTATTTTATTTTATATTTTTGGTACCAGGTTTGGTTATAAAGGCGAATTGGATTTCAATGAACTTTTCCTGTTGCTTCTCAATCGTTCATCCTCGCTTTCACGTTTACCATCGACTTTTTTGTTTCTTCTGTTGAAGACCGTAAACCGGACCAATATCTATACTTTTGGTTCCGCTGTTTAAAATTTGCAATACCAGAAACTTTGATTTTTCTGGCTTGTTACATAAACACTTCCGTTCAAAATTCAAAATATTCTGTTTTTTTTTTTCAACTTCGCACCTACTCTGTTCAAGAAAATAATCAATATATATCTGCTCTATGTAATATCAAAATAAGGTACGGTTGTTCGATAAGGTATGCCAAAGAACTTGGAGGTACTGAAATTTTTTTAAAACTTGCTGCAAAATACGGCGTTATCCCGTTGTTATTACATTTCTATGAAACTTTCCACTTCGAAAAGATTTATCGCAAACGAATTTTTGGGGGGCTGTGATCTACAATCAGTAACTCTTCAGATCCTTTGTTTAAACTCATGCAACAGCATCAGTTCGACATTTCATGGTGGTCGAATTGAACTGAACTACAGGCTGTGTATGACAATCGAAGGATTGCACTTATTCATTATTATTTAACGAAATAGTCGAAAATGTTTGGGTCCATATAGGAATTAGGCCAGAACTAGAACAGAGCTTGTTGGCAAACCTTTCCGTCGTTATCCCAAATCTTTATACGTTTTTAACCCGATTTATGGATTCAATAAGCTTAAAATGTAATAATGATTATAATCAGGAAAATTTTTTTCCCAGTTTTGTACTTGATTGGTAAACTCCGGCAATATGCACGCTTAATGTTACTCTCCTTCATGTTCTGTGCATCAGAAAAACGCGATTGCGATTATATTCTGCTATTTTAGGCACCTGTGAAATAAATTTCTGATTTGATCAAAATCTTTCTTATTAATTTGTTGAAGCTTCAATCACAGCCCTTGCAACCACACTGAATTTAAAATCTTCGTTCTTGTTCAACGAAAGTGATATGAGTCCAAGTATAGAAAAGTATAAAAAGTTTACTTTATAAAATAAATATTACTTTGTAATAAAAGTTATAAAAATGTTTCAAAATAAAAAAATAACAATAAACCATAGAAAAGTTGATCATGATTTTTTCGATTGCTATCTGGTACACGATACATCATCAAAATAACGTTAAATTGTGCAAACCATGAATAAAATGAAGAAAATGCAGCTAAAAAATCATACAAAATGATACTGAGAACCTTTGAGATGTGATGCACATTTTCGAGAATAGGTTTCTTTCTCCTATGTTGTGGATGCAATTAAAGCTTCTCCCGAAATTTTCTCTTTCATGTATATTCAATAAATGATTATTCAATCCTGACTTCATGCGACAACTCCGACATTCGTTGTCGTAAAAAAATAAATGGACACCGTGTTTTTGCTTTAAAAATCACATTTAGCTTTGATATTTACATTTTAAGGCTTCGGGATATTTGACTTAAAACTAAACTTGCTTCGACCCAATCATAAGCCATATGAGTTTCAAAATTGCAAAAAATTTAGATTAGAAAATGTCAGTGAAAAAAAAAATTTGCTTTTGTTAACAATAACAAAAAAACAAATAGAAGAAATAGTTCGCAAGTGGGAAATTAAACAGTATGAAAAATTTTCATTATTATTTAATTTTGATCCGTTCATTTTAACTTCAATTGCGTCGTCTAAAACTTCATAATAATAATATACTAAAATTGTCAAAATCACGAATCTGATTAGTTATTATATATATTTGTTGTAAAGGGGAAGTGTAACACCACAACAAACGTCCTCTCAAAAAGTACGGGAAATAAATTTTTAAGAAAAGGAACTGCGAAAGCGTTGTAGCGGAAGTTCTAGATATCGGAAAACTAGCAGCACGAAATATATCGAATTCAAGAAATTTGAATTTCCATATAATATTGTAGGCAATCAGGGTTCCATTTGAATATGGCTATATGACTTACATACATATTTAACGTTTTTATCAACGTTGAAATTAAATTCGTGACATTCGCGACATGGAGGACCTGTTCAGATAAAAAAAGGAGGTAAATCAATTAAAAATCTCACTTTGAGAAAGAAAAGGTCTTGAATTTCATCAAAGAGGGATAATGATGTTAACGTGGAGAGCTGCATAAATCGCAGATTTACCCAAAGAATAACAATGACTTTCATTTCACTCGCTTATTTTATAATCTAATGCCTGAAACTTTAGCTATTAGACTTCTGAGATTAACAAAATCTTCAAAATACCATTCAAAATCTTTTACACTCAGATTCTTCGAGCCTTATCCTTCTACAGAAAACTTGGTTTTGAATTATAATAATGGTGGAACAGTAGCAGAATAAACAATTTCATCTTGGAAACTGGAAGAATGCGAAAAAAAAAAAACCATTCATTCCAGAACGAATTTTTGATTTATTGCAAAGGAACCTATCTCAGCATGCCGCACTAAGTTGGCGTCTCCAACAGAAGAAAATATCGGCAAATGTATTTAAAACTCACATCACCAGTTTTTTCCTTTGCATTTCTCATTTTTTTATTTAGAGTCGAAGAATCATTTCCATCCTATTTTTCATTGCCAAGTCACAAATCTTTTTACCACTTACCGAAGCTTTATTGTCCACGCTTCTAAGCTCGAACGATTTCTTCTAAAAATGAATTTCATTTTCCAACCGAGAAAAAAAAATGCCAACAGACATCAGGGGAAAAAGCAGAAAAATTTGTTAGACTGATAGTTATTTTGGAGCGAGGCCCGAAAGTTTTAAAAACTCATTGCAAATTAGATAGGAATGATTTATAATGTTTAATTTCAAAATTTCAAAATCTGCGTTAACCACCAGCAAGCAATTCATCTCGATAAGAGAGTCAGGAACGTAGCTCAAAAGTTTGCATTTTAAGAATAAACGATATCTCTTACTTTGGAAGTAAGTGTCTCATTTTTTTATATTACATTTCATAATTATTAGCGAATCAGTCGATCCCTAAGACTTTTTGCATTAACCATGCACTATGCACGTGGAGTGTCGAAAGGTTTGTCAGCAATATATATAATTCATAATGAATTATTTTCTTTTATTAACAGTGCAATTTCTAATTAATCAATCACGTAAAAATTAATATTTAGACTTAAAGTAATAATTTTACTTCCTGAGAACGAAAACTGAAATGTGGAGTTGTGACAAAACTGAAAAAAACATTGACAAGCTATTGAATGAATTTTATGAAAAGAGAAAGATTATTTTACCAATTCTCTGGAGCTTTCAATTTAGAATTGCGTCGTGGCTATCTTTACATGTTGGAAAGTTTGAAGAAAGAATATGGAAAATCCATTTCTAGATTTGTTTTGGATGTTACACAGGATGTATGGGGACTGAAATCTGGAAGTTTTAAATAGAAAAAATAATTTTTCCATTGTTAAAGGAGTACGATGATAAAGAAAAGTTTATCACGATCTCAGGTTCACGACTGCGATGCGAATCTCCGCGCATCGATAACTAATATTCAGTCAACATTTTCAGATGTAAGTTGCATTATATAATTAAATGATCACAGTTCCATAACTATAACCGGCCAAAAATGTTAGTGCGCTGAAGGTGTTAAACAAAATCCGGAATGCAGCTCTGTTCCCATCTGAATGCTGTCGCATTTTATTATTTTTTTTTCTTTCAAAAACCGTCAAATCTTTCGCCTTCCTATGATATTTGTTCATTCTCATAAAACAGAAATTTAAATTTGGAAAAATGTCTATAAATTTACAACGGAGAAGTTGCAATTTCAATAATGCTCCGACAGTTTTAACGCAAACATTTCGAAATCGTAATTTACTGAAGTATCGGATGAGGTTTCCCTGGCAAGAAGATGAGACTAAAGGACAGGGGGCTGAAAGAAAAAGAAGAAAAAACTTTCCACTTGTTCCGTAAACTAAGAAGAGTGCCAAGGGGTCGATTTTTCATTTCCTGCCAAAACCAAAAACTGCTAAAAGCGTTTTTTTCTTTCCGCAAAACGCGTCATCAGACAGATCAATCATGTGCCATGAAGTATAACGTCTTCACTATGAAAAGAGTTTTGACATTTTACTGATGGATGAAAGAGGAATAATGAACAAAATGCAATAATATTCATTACGACGAATTTATATTTCCAAATTATGTAACAATAGAATTTACTGCGGAAAAACATAATGGAATCTGCATAAGTCGAATTTTTTACCAACGCAATGTCATAGCTGTATTTAATATGGATATACGAGTGACTGTTAAAAAAAAGATAGAAAAAAAAAAAAGAAATACCAGGCCTCGAAACAAGCTAAGTATAAATAAATGTTTTTACACTTTTTCGATACCAAACATTGCGTTGCGGATCGAAACACACATAACGCCAATAATTAATTTTTAAAATACGTATAAATATTAATGTGGCGAATGTTATGAATCACAAATGAAGGTTAGAAATAAAATATTGGATGTCTGCGCTTTTGATTAGGCAAAAATGCAAAACTTTTTCAGAAATTCTGAAAGCTCAGCTGTCGCTTCGAAAGTTTACCGTGCCCGAATATGAGTTTCTTGTAGTGGAAATTATTCAGAGTGTGACAGCTGCATAACCGCGGGAGTTAAGCTGTGCAGAAAAATATTTATCAGGTAATAATGGTGCCGCAATCTAAAATATTTGAAAATTATCAAGTATCGAGTTCAGGCAAAATTGGGTACGCGCAGAGAATACGAAAGCGAAGCAGGGTATGGTAATCGTTATGATGAAGGCATCCCCTCGTGAAAATTCCTCGGCAAATTTCGAGTGTCCGAAACTGCAACTGTCAATGTATCATAAAGAGAAATGGGAAAAAAGAAATTTTTTCATTCAGCAGTCGTTTTTCCTGTATAAATCCCCTTGATGGTGTTGCCGGACCAAATGCTTCGGTGGCGAAGAGGAAAACACTGCGGGAAATTCGAAAAATTTTCGTCCGAGTCAAGGCAATTGCTATTTTACAGTTTCTTTGGCAGATAATGTTAACCAGTGAATTTTTTTTTTTTTTGTGAGCGTTTCCGGATGAAACGATTCCTGCAGGAAAATCCGATTTTATTAGTTTTGAGATGGATGACTACCGAACTCAAATAGATTGAATTTGAATTTCCGGTTTTCATGTCTTTTATTTAATAAAAAAAAAAGAAAGGCAGTAATCATACTCAAAGAATGTGTTCTCGACTGTCGAATTAGATGAAGTTTAATAATAATGATGGAAAGAAATTAGAATTAACGGAATATTAACTTAAGTATGGTAATTTAGGATCGTTTCCATAAAAATTTCTTTTATCATAGGATTTCACGAATGTCACTGGCCATTACGGAACAACATTGAATGCACTATCACCTAATGAAATCATTTATAAGTTTTTTTCCATCTTCAGCGTATGTTTTACATGTGAAAACATCATTCTCACGTTTTTTTGATCTTTCCATGTGCACGAAAAAGTATCATCCCATATACTTTACTAATAACGTTACTTTTACAAATTGGAGAAAAATATATGTGTACATGAAAACTTAAAATTCTGTTTAAAATGCTAAAGTAAAAATAATGTTTAAATAAAAATTTGCATAAAATTGAATAAATGCTTTTTAATATTTAAACACGTTCCAACTTGCTATTTGGCGCCGGTGATGGAATTAATCCCATCTAGTATATATGCTTATGCTGGATAGAAAAACGTTTTGGGATATGAAATTGGGTTAGAATACTGGATAGCATAAAAGCAAAGAAATTTAATATGAAGAAGAAAAGAAAAATATTTATAAAAGAAAGTTTAATTTTTTAAACGGGAAAATGGAAAATTCCATCTGGGGAAGAGTAACAGAGAAGTGGAAAATTCAACTTACTTTGCATGTCTCTTAGCTGAAGACATAATTGGAATATGGGATTCGACTTGTGAACAATTTTTTTTATTATTAAGCAATAGAAGGAAGCGCTCGCATCGAATGGGGAATATGAAAGGTACTTGGGGAAGGCACCGTAGGAAAGAACCTCATTAAAAAGGAATCTGACGTGGGATTAGGAAGAGACACATCGAATGATCGACCCTTTCCATGTCAAACTATCTAATTGACGTATGCGATTAATCCCTTATACATCATCGCAAAGTTAGTATTTCTTCTTTTTCAACCGTAGATACAGTCTGATGATTCACCATTTTTTCATTGATCCATCTTCATTTTCTTTTTATATGACCTCTTACTGACCGTATGCTTCAAAAGTCAAGTTTCCTATTTTAATTAATACCCTGCAGGAAAAACAATGTTAAAAATCAAGTTCGGCCCTGTTTATCATTGAGTGAACATTGTAAAATCGGTGTTACTTAGGGTCAAAGAAGGAATCATCCGAAGATGTTAAAGATTAAGTGAACCTCTGCGAAAACGAACCGATTTTTAATTAAAGACAATTATAAATCTTGCTCTAAAGCCACGTCACTGTCGACGGATATCATTTCATAAGTTAAGCCCCAGGATTTGATTAATACGGAGAGAGGATTTGAGTCCTTTTCGAAATGTGTTTCTCAGCTTATGATTCATCCCTACTGTGCCAACTGTTGTTAGGGTCCGAACCTTTTAGAGATTTTCATGCACGGTTTAAAGGACGATCCTGCTACCCTCGCAAGACTCGATGCATTTCCAAATTATAATCATCGCCGATTAAACTAGAGGGACGGATGGGCGCATGCAATGCCAAATTTCATACTGCAAATATCGCGGTTATTTTGTTATTCAGGTAAAACACTTGGGAAATTCTTAAACTTATCTTGGGTCTGCGTCTCAAAACAAATGATGAATAAAAGTTACTTACCTGTCAATGTAATCTCCTTCCGGCTTTGCTACGTTGGCAGATTCGCTGAATATGAATATTCGCGACGAACCGCGATACCACTTGATGCTGTGGAGTTCACCACATTTTGTGGAATCCACTATACATGGAAGCTCAGCAACTTCACCCACCAGTCCGGCCGCATTCTTCGGTTGTAAACCTGCTACAAAAATCATTCCATGTATTAGCTAAGCAAAACTTTTCATCCAGGAAAATTTTATGTAAAAGTTAAATTTCTGCCAATTCAAAAAATATTATCCCATACTTAGCATTTAAATTGGAGCCGTATCAAAAGCTTTTTTAATTACATGTACAATACAATAATATATTATAATGAAAGTGCATATTAGTTCCTGTCCCATGAGAAGACCGTTGGACTTAACACTTGAAATGTTAAACACTTTCTTAGGTATTTCAATATTTTTTATTTTCTTGTTAAATTGCTTTAATGACTAACCCCGAACGCCTTTTTCCTTTTTATTAACCCTATTGTAAGGGAAGAGAATTCAAATTGCCATTAATCGGCATACTAAAAATCAAGAATCCATAATTTCTATTTAATTTATTTACAAGAGAGAACTTGGATAGCTATTTTTATTCCTTACATATTATATTATTCAAAGTTCGTTTACATAAATCGGAATTCCGTTCTTTACATAAAACATAACTGCAGAATTCAAAAGATTCATATAAATATAAACAAGAGCAAGTTACCTCTCTCCATAAAACTTAAAACATTGAATTAAACTTACTCCGTTCAAAGAACACAGTTAAAACCGAACAGAAAATACAGGAATCGATAAAAACTGAAACAAGCAAAAAGGGTTTCATATTTGAACCATATTTTAAGTTAAAAAAAGATTTATCTGAATACAACAAGTAAAAAAAACAATAGCAGACAAAACGTACACATTTTTAGTTTGTAAACTTTAAATCGAAAACTTCGTTTTTTTCCGGCTCAGAAATCGCGGAGGCTTATTTTCATTTGCCGCCAAATCTAATGCTTATTCATTTACTTTTATCTCAAATAAGATTTTTCCGTATCAATTTTCCAATCGACAGTCGATGACCTGCAGCATTTTTTGTCATACTAAAATACAGGCTCAAGATAATGCGGCACAAATTTTGCTTTACCACGAGACAGAGCCATCTTCTTATATGCAAGTATCATTAACGGTGGGACCATTTCCCGAAGGTGGAGCATCCGCTACCATCTTTTCTATGCGGGACAATCTTCTGCATCCTCTGGAATATGTACTAAATCAAAGGAAGCGATAAGAATCCCCTGTCCAATTTATATACATTCATCCGAAACGAAAATCACTAAATGGGGTTCAGCTCTGTTCTTTATTGTTCGCAAGGGGCAAGTTTTTCTTCCTATGGCTAAAGTGCGATAATAATTCCAGCGGAAGTGATAATCATTATTTCACCGTTTTGGGAAGTTATATTAGAGTTCCCCTACGGGGTGAAATCCAATCTCATGTCTCATCTTTCCTTTCCTTCTGCTATCGATTCGTGCAGTTCCTGCATAAACAGGTCTATGTGTACAATTAAAATCTTCAATTATATTAAAAGAAAAAAAAAAAGTCTTACAAATTGTAATGTTTACTGCTTTGCGTATTTTCCGGCTCGAACAAAAAAAAAATAAAGGAAAAAATATTATAAAAATTGTGCGGGATTTTTTTTTTTAACAGTCAGTAAGAGATTTTGGTGAAACTTCAAATGATTGAGCAGTAAAAAATTTAATAGTGCAATGAAAGATGTAGCAGTAAAGTTGATGGCAGATATTTTTGCGGAATAATAAAAGTTGATATAAAAAAATTTATTCCTAACAAGGATAAGGACATGCAACTGAAACTTGCATCTCTTGGCGATCCTTTTCGAATCCATAACCTATGACTGTTAAAAGATTTGGCGCTATCTTTTATTTATAAAACTATATTGTTATACATTTTATAAAGTAAAACGATGTAAGAAACCGCTGATGATAAATTTGAACTATTTAAAGTTTTTTTTTCGATTTAAATACTATATTAAAAAACGAAAACTTTTTGAAAAAGCTTTATAAATTCATTTGCGCAAAACCGTACTTATAAAAGATCTAAATATGAAAATATATTTATACATCGGTTAGAAACATTGATTTTTATAAAAGACAACCTTGACATTTAGACTTCGCAATTTTTTTCATTGTTCAAAAATTTATGATGCTGTACAGTAAGTAAAATGTGCAATAAATAATAGTGTGACTCTTGAGTTCTGAGATACTTCTTGACTGCATCTAATCGACAAAAAGGAAAATATAGATTTTCGCAGCTTGTCAGGTTTTTTTCACTTTTTTAATACAACATACCTTATACGGAAAAAAAAAAAAATAAAATCTCAAGATTTGATTAAAAGTAAAATTGAAATTCCCCAATAACAAATATTTTTAAAATTTGATAATTAAAAACTTTGGATTCGAAATATTTCGGTTAAATGACGAAACTTTTCTCATGAGCTTTAAGCACGGGTGAAATATCAAATTCAAAAAAATCAAATAAAAAAGGTTTAGAATGGTGAAATATGCTTTATCCATTTCCTCTCCCCTTCAAATTTGAAACTGCGAAATTAGTTTGTTAAATTTCAAAGTTTTTCATATTCGGGAGTGATATCAAAACAGTGAAACAGAATGAGGTGCAAAATGGAAAAGGAGATAATTGGATTAAATAAAATAAAACATGTTGGAAAGTTTATGAGAGTCCTCTGATAAGTTTGTTTTCTCCAGCATGGTGCTCTTGTAAGCCTTTTCCAGATTCCCAGCTTCCGTGACTCCTGTTGCCCCTGTCTTTTTCACATTTCTTTCAAGATCGTCGCATTTGGAAAAAACGGAAATTTTCCTCCTTTAATGAACGAGGAGATGATTTCATTTCCAGACTGAAACGCTCAATAAGCATGGGTGAAAAGCAGAAATTTTAAGAATCTGAAAACCTTCTTTGTTGCAATGTCACATAAAAATGGTATGTTACGACAGTAAAAAAAAAAAAAAAATTCATATGCGAATTGGTTAATTAAATCAAAATCAGAATTTTTATAATGATTTAATCGAAATAAATACAAAGTATGTGGTTCGAAATAAACAAATGGCTTTTTTTCGCCAGACCACACCTCGCTAAATACAATAATTTGATAATTTACAGCTAAAATCTTATTATATATATATATATTATTAAGCCAGTGATTCGTAGCATTCATGTGTATTAAAACTTGATCAAAATAACTAAATGAGAATTAGTGTGTAACATGTAAACTTTCTTTTGTATTTTTATAAATTTCTTTGAAGAAAAATATAAAATTATGTAAAATATTTATTTATGGTAATAATTATAATGATCTTTCACTAATACGTCAAAAAATGAACTGTTCCATTCTCTTGATCAGTTTTCGATGTTAAATTCTTTTGGTCTGGTAAAATTTTTTATTAGCGAAATGACCAAAGACTGAATTTGACAACTCTGACATATATGAAATAGAGAAAATAAATATCCAATTCCGATTCACTGGAAAATGTCACATATCTGCGATCTTTCCGAAAGTAATTTCAAGTATAAAATATATTAAATTTTCTTTGAATCATCATAAATTTCATATTATTAAATGTCAAACTGTGAAAGTATCTCGCAAGTGGAAAATGTAAACAGCAAAACGAATATTATGACTCTTCCAAAACAATTAATCATTTCTTACCACATATCAAGTCCACTTTCGCTTCAAATGACAAAGTAAATTACGTGAATTCTATTTTTGAAATATATACCATGATTCAATAAGCAAACAGAAAGAATAATGTTATTTTCGCTTCCTCTCAGCGGCGATATTCATCGCCCCTCGACACTTTTTTTAATGCTTTTTTTTATTTTAAATAAAAAACAAAACGATTTAATAAAACAATCCGATTTCATGCTTCGCAAGCTCCTCCGCAAACAATACGCTCTTATCTGCATGGCGAACGTGTAGCCGGAGAAAAGCCGAGCGTAGTGGTCGAATCCCCGATCCTGGAGGAAGGCACGGGGCAGGCAGGTCTCGTTCGAGTCAGCAATGGAAGCTCAGACGATGCTTGCACAGCCCGGACGACGACCACTCTCGTTTAATGAAAACCCCTTCGACTGTTCGCAAAACGAACTGCAGCACACTGGAGCGAACTAATTTGAACACAAATACTCAAGTGCCATTTACTTATTCGGATTTGTGCCTTAGAAAGCTAAGCTCTACTGGAGGCACCTTTTTCCGTACGCTAAATATTTATTGTAATACTTCACTCACGTCTTTTAATGATTTTGTGAAGTTAAACTTTCGTTGCTGTCAATTTTACAACAATTATCGCAGTAATAATGAAAATTGGTAGTATTTATCTGCTACAGCGATTCTAAAAAGCTGAATTTTAGCGTTACATAATTTTATGTGAAATTTTAATATAATTCGAATAAAAAATTTTTTACAATGTTTACGTTACATTAAATAAAAAAAATTAAAAGTAATTTTCAGTAACAATTTTAGTTACGATTGTTAGTAACTGAAAAAACAACTCAAAAAAGAATAATATTTTGATTTCTAATACATAATAAATAATAATAACAATAATGCATGATTATAAAATATACTTTTTACCAAAACGTGTTATATTTTCAGAAATTATAACAATCTGTCACCTTCACCTATTACAAAGCTTTTATCTAAAGGAATAGTTATGCAAAAGCTACAAAACGAATTATTTTGTAAAAACATTTATATTTGAGACTTACTAATTGGATTGATTTTTTTTAATGCGATAGCATACTGCTATTCTGTCAATTATATATTTAAAGTATTTATAGGATTTTTGCTTCTTCATTTCATATCTTCTCTATCAAATAAATTTAGTGGCTAAAAAACTCATGAGATCGTAACGTATATCAATCTTCCCACATTTGTAATCATCCCATTACTTGTATTACTACATTACTAAACATCCTATTAAATTCCATCGGTTTTTTGACTTGTAATCCTAATAGTAGCTCATCTTTAGTATGGACTAATGAATGCTGAATCTCCAGTATGTTCATCTAGGTATTTTTCTAAAAAACTGCATGAATATTCTTGAGACCAAAGGTGCACTTTCTGAAACATCATCGTCAATTGTCAGTTTTAATGCGATCAAATTTAAATGGTTAAAGGCCTGGCGGTAAAAACATCTTGGAAGGATTCAGTTGCACTACGAGTTTGAATAAGTTCGTTATGTCTTTTTTAATATTATTTGTTCTGTGCACGGTAAGTATTGTTCCTAAAATGTATGTTATAACATAAAGTCTATTATTAAAATGTGTCACCGACAAGTAATAAAAAGAAGAATTATAAGAATTATGAATCTTAAAACCAGTATTTTATTGTAGATTCATTTCGGCGATGGAAGGGAAAAAACTCAGGAGGATCATAAAATTAAATATCGTTTACATGATAGTCAACCACCAACCATAGATATGATAGATGATTCTCTTAAGATATCAAGATTATCTGCGGCATATTCTCAATATTCTACGGTTCGAAATAAATTTCTAATGCGAAATTTCGATCCTAATAAAAATAGAAATGAATTTTTTCTAGGGGAAAAAATTCCTCCGAAAGATGTGAAATACTTCAAATTACGAGAAGAGTTCTATCCGGAAAATGACCGAGATGTAATGCTAGAAGGAAAATTTTTTTTTACCCACGACAAACCTAAAAGAAAATGAAGATTCATCGCAGAAAAAGTGCAATCAAAATTATACATCCAAAGGTAGGAATAAAATCGTTTTCACCGAAAAAAAAATACACTGAAAGCAAATGTTCCAACATATAAAAAAATTTATACAAAAGAATATAGAGGAAAACGTTCTTTAATTCGTCAAAAATTAATGAGGAATACTAAAGCCGATTTTACGCCGTTAAGCTTCGTGTTCGTAAGCGACTAAATGATAACTACAAAACAATTATCATGGATTTAGTGAATAACTGCTTAAAGTGCACGTTATGAACTTGAAAAAATAACAATTCGGAAGAAGTCTGAGGTGAGATTGCGAAAATTGCAGATGGAATTAAAAAATTAAGTAAAAAAACCAAGAGGCTAAGAAAAATTTCTTTTACATATTAAATTTTAAAACAAATTTAGATTTATGTTTAAAATGTAAACCAAAAAATCTTGATCAGACCTTGCAAAATCGAAATCATTTTGCATTTCGCCTTATAAATGTGAGCCTGACATTTTATTTTTTATGTTCCCTCCGATCCAGCTAATTCTCTAATTCTCTGATCCGGGGAATATAATAACATTGATAAACTTATATACAATGTTTTTAACATTTAATCGGGTTGGACTCCTACAACGGAGGCTTACCTTTGTCCATCTCAATGAGATCGGATATATTTATGCATTTACACACTTTCACATATTAGTGCCTTTGCTTTCGGGAATTAAAATTAATATAAATATGGAATAAGTAGCTGATTTGTTATTTAGATTACAGCAACAGTTAGGTCTATATGAAACAAAAAACATGCATATTTAATGTGAGACGGTCGATTTTAAAATGGCGATTAATGCCAGTTCATTCTACGTATAAAAATGTGTAACAAAATTAAAGATACTGAAGCATAATGTCTATAATAGTATTAACAGAATTAGATTAGCATTTAATAGATATTTCATAGGCTAATGATAACGGTTTATAATTAGACGGCAAATGTTTAATTTTTATTTTTATGATGTAAACCTCAACGTTATCTTCAGTTATTGACAAAAAATATTATTTTTTAAATTTTTTTTAATATCCAAACAGTTCTTTTGTAATTAAACTGTACTTTTTTTTACAAAATGATAGTCACCCAAAACAAATTTTTTATTGTATAAGAGTTTTATAAAAAAAAATTACAATTAAATTACTATCTTCTGCATTATTTAAAAAATCTCAATGTTTCCTAAACAGTTTAAGATTTTATGAACATCTTGGTTAACTTAAAAATATTACTACAAAATAATTACGGTACTATTAAATTTGCGTAATATGGCTTGCTTCTTAAATTTAATACTGATGGAATATCAGAACTTTATATTTCCTTTATAAGAGATAAGTGATTTCCATTATAGAGGTTTTTAATTTGTAACAAAGACATCAAAAATTATAAATAATCTTATTTTTAGTAACAACAATAAGTTTTGATTTATATCTATGATATTGTGTTTAATATTGATGGTTATGGACTGGTAAATTTCAAACATTTTTAGTACTCGTAAACAGAACGCTTTAGTTACAACATGGTTCACAGTAAATAAAATTTACATCAATAACTAGAAAATTATTCACTTTTAATTCTTCCTTCCCACTGCAAAGTCTTAAATTCGTAAAAGGAGAAAAAAATTCAGTTTTCTTTAAAAATCAAAAGTTATTTATAAAACTATATTTTAATCTTTTTCCAATACGGCTTCTCTGATAGTTTTTTAATATTTCATGCCATACTTTCTTCTTGATTTTGGTACATTTTTTTATCGGAAAAACAAGCATTAAGACACCGTTTTATGTTATGCAAGTTTTCAAAAACTTTGAGCATGAGGATTTTTTTTCTGCGGGGTTGTTAGTCTTGGATACATGTGAAAATGGAGACAGAAAACTTAAACGCAAAATTATGTTCTAAAATATATATTATTTATAGCTATATTTAAAATTAATTTTTTTTACCGACTTCACTGGTAAAGGGGATTTTTATTTTTCATGTAAGCAAAAGGAAAAATTAAATAATCAGTAAAATCAACATTAAAAAGTCAAAAAAAACACTTTAAATCAAGAAAAAAAATAAATTTTAACAAATTATAAATAAATTTAAATTAATTATTTCGAACAACCGTTTTTTATGAAAAACCTAGCAATAAAGTAATAAGGTAAACCGATTTTTATTTAGATATTTTTTCTAAAATTCCAAACGAAAATTACCGGAAATAATTTGAATACCATTCCGAAAATTGAATTATATTAATTTTCAAAAATATAGTTAAATTAATTAAACCATACAAGTAATTTAAATAATAAAATTTAAGGACGTCAACCAAGTGCTTGAAACAGTTTTTTATTCGTATTATAAGGCTTTTAAATTGGTTGTCGTTATACTCGAAGGGGATGAATCTGGTTCAGGTTTGGCCAGTAAAGCTTCTTTGCCAATGAAATAATGCCTAATGCTGTCACGACTTTCCTGTAGGAAAGTCAAAACGCATGAAAAATGAAAAAAAAGGAAAGGTTTATATGAAAATCAGAAATTTAAAGCGAAGCTGCATTTCGACCAGCGATTTTCCAAAATATTCTTTGGTGACAGTTAAAAATGAAGATTTTTCACTTCTAACTTGGTTTATCTACTTTTTAAAACGGAAAATAAGTCCCAGCATGAGCCAACTCATCGACTATTCACAGCAATCGCAATTAATTAAACAAAATTGCTGCGCAGACTAAGAAACTTATTTGTTGACATTTCACGTTAGAATTTGCTTCTTTAAACAAATCTTTTGTCTCGACGAGTCTCAATCAATTTCCGAATTCCAAACTGACTTTCGCGATGTTTCTTTGCCCCAAGTTAGGTTAGCTGAGATTTCACGGCCGGGAAACGTTGGGATTTCATATTTAAACACGACTCCGTCGAAATTAACTTCTCGAAAGGCGCTTCAAATGCAGAAAGTGCTCTTGATCGTCGATGATATTCTTAAGGCAATTCACATAAAAACATCGGGGAAAAGTTTAGTCTAACTCAGGTCGTAAAAAGTCAATTTCACTTCTTGACTGCAGCAAGAGTGGAGAGTCGCGAATTAACCTTTGTCATGAAGCACTTCTTTACGAATCACCCGGAGTCACCGAAACCCCTTAGAAAAGAGCTGGAAATAAAAAGTTTTTATTTCCGAATTGCAAAAATGAAAATCTCATTCGCTGGAAAAAAAATGATTTTCCCGAGGAGGCGGAAAAGTGGAGAGAAATAAAAGGAGGTTGTGGAGGCCGCTTCTTCTCTCCGCCGAAGGTGGAGTGACGGAATCTAATTTTTGCCTGCAGCGGGGATTCGAGCACATTGCGCGAGAGCCTCCGAGAGCGGCGCGGAAGCTGAAGCGCTGAGAAACCCGACGATGGTTTGGGAATCGAAAGCGGCTTTAAACCAATAAAATGCGGATCCGGAAATGAGGAGGCTGCGTTTCTCTCATAAGGTGTTTAAAATCGAATTTCACTGTTTGTCTGCGGAAATTAAATCGCATTTGGTACGGTAATGAAAATAAGTGGAAATAAATTGAGTTCTATTTTCAGCGTTGTAATATAAGTTCCGTTTGGATCAGCAATTTCCCTTTTTTTTTTATTTTTCTTTTTTTAAATTGCGCATTAAATATTATTTGCCGCTCGACATGAAGGGAAACATTTTATAAGGACAAAGTTTCCTTCCGAAACTTGCTCTGTCCCTCGAGCAGGAACGCATTCTTAATAAAATTATGAGAAAATAAAAAAATATTTTAAATATATATATTTTCACGTATAATTAATGTTACTCATAAAGAATTGTTCATTTTTAATACAGTTCTTAACTCTAAGCTGTGTACAAATCAATTTTGTCACTTGATCGCTTTTAACTGCTTGAATGTTACAGATCGCCAAAATTTTGTCACTATCTAAGAAATTTACAAGTCAGATAAAACATTTTCAAAAAAATCCCTTCAATGAATAATTTTTTCCTGGTATCTAAAGAGGGATATATTCAGATAATGAGTATTACAGTAAGAATTGTGACTAACTGTTGTTTTTAATTGTTTTTTTTTATTCATATTTATTATTGAAGAATTTCTTTTAAAATATGAAGGTATGTAATTTGTCTTTTATCATAACATAAAAATAGCCAGTAAATTTAAATTATTAATGGGCAGATATGCGCGTCATATATTAAAAATAACGGGAAACAATATCAAAAAAGAAAATTTTATTCTTATTGTCAAGAAAAAAAACTTGTATAAATTCAAAAAAAAGGTCTAGAGATCGAAATAGAGCCAACATCCAGCCCTCCGAGAAAAGAATAAATAGGAAAAGAAAAAAACGTGCCAAGCTAAAAATAATGAAGATACAACATTAGAAAAATATAATGTATTTGTAAAATTTATTTGTATAGAGTGAAAAAAAATATCCCAGAGTATTATACTTTTAAAGAAAATATACTTGATGATTAACTGAATTATTTTAAGTTTAACTCATCAATTTATCGTCTAAAAAATTGTTATAGATGCTTTTATTTTTGATTAAAAAAATTAAGATATTTAAATTTGCTGTTGTTTAAATCACGTTTTTACAATGTAAAGTATTATATAGAAAAATGTTTGTAGATGCATGAAACATCTTATTATCTTACTGCGTTACATTAATGAAATTTTCGTTCTGCAATATTTAAATCAGAAAGGAGTACATTAAACTTTCGTGTACTGAGAAAACCGTAAATAGTGCAAAAACCTGTGGTAGATTCAACATTTTAATTCCAATCTCGCTATTTTACTGCAATTCCTCTTGATAAGCAGTTCTCGTGAAATAAAGCAGAAAGCAATTTTTATTTTGCACCCAGAAAGGAAGTTTATATACGGATATAATCAAAGAGAATAATACAAAAGAGTAGAAATGCAAGTAAGCGCAGTGACCAAAGAAACAGTTTATTAAAATTCAGCGAAAATCCGTGACGTTTAGCAACCTGTATGAAATTTATACAGAATTTTAAAATAATTTTTTTTTTGCCATATAATTCTGGAATAAAAAGGAAAAATATTTGTTCGGAAAAGTGTATCACAACAATCATTTGTCGTAATTTGAAAACTTTTGCTGCGCGAATCAAAGTGGACTTGGACGCACGGGCGGCGATCTCCTCGGCATGGAACGCACCTCAAAGTCACATCCACTGACACGGGGTCGTTCCTCGGGGCAGGGAAAAGTCATTCTTCAGAGCTGAAGCATTTTGCCAGCGGAAAATCGCACTTCAGTCGCCGCATCTGACCCGCCATTATTGCGCACAAGTGCGAGTAATCATGCGAATCTGCTCTGCCTTAGAATTAAATCTATGAATCGTGGCTACAACGGCCAGAGGTTCTCTTCCCGCTGAGAGACCTTTGCTTCGGAGACGAGCTTTAACTGTTTTACGATGCAGACCTTTGCGAAGAAAAGGTTGAAGAAGCCAAACTTTTCCGCCACAAAAACTTATCATTTTATAACTTATTTTGTGGTTCAAGCCGAATATCTCGAAACCAGATCACTCCTTTTATGCTGAAAGGGAAAAAAAAGCTTTTGCGAAATGCAAAAATTTAATATACAATAATTTTCGACGCGCACTGAAAGATAATCATTTATCCATTTACCACCGTCGAATTATTACAATGATAAACATTGTATTACATCTAATGCTGACAACTTAAAAATTACACCCCCGGGGGATACCGGGAAAACTTGTCAAAATTCTACATGAAAGTTTCCGAATTTAGTTTCACATTCTAATGCCCTTAAAATCTCTAATTTAGCATTCAAACATCATTTACTTCGAAGATTAAAAGCAAACACTCTTTGAATATTATTATCTGACTATGAAATTATTATTCCGGCTCCTCTCCAGAATGGGTTATTGATTAGCACTCAATCTTCTTTCCCTGCTTTATACATATAATTTTTTTTTTCTTCATTAAAGTTTTAAGCTGAACAGAACGAGAAGTTTCACGGGCGAACATTCTTCTAATGTGTAAATTTCTTAAGTGCGAGGTCTAACCGCTAAAACATGAATTTGCAATATGAAAAATTGCCAGTCGCGCATCTTCCGGATTAAAAATCAGCGGAATAGCAGGGAAAACCGTGGAGCAAAAGGGAGCATATTTCACATTATCATCCGGTATCTTCTACGGTCACAGCTTAGAGCGAAAAACAGTCTTTTGGATAAAAGCAGCAGCGTCGAGAAAGCTCCTGAGATCACGTTCGTCCACTCAACTCAAGTGATAAATCCCTTTCGTTTGTCTGCCTTTTCTCATTTCGTTACATGCCTCTCTTACCTTTCCAGAACTTTTCTTTCTCCGCATAAATTTGCTTTCATATCGGAAATAAGAAAAAAAAAAACCTTGTTCCTGTTATTGACAACGCACTTTGACGCGAGACGACTAAATATTTAACATCAAATTCATTTTTCGCATTTCATTCGTGTACGCAAGAAAGTTGGATTTTTATATTTTTAAGATGCACCTTCGCTTCGGTGCATTTAAACTATCAAAATGAAAGCTTTCTTGTGTGATTTCAAGATCGTATTGCATCAAATTTAACCTTTGTTAAATCTTCAAACGTTTTAAAATGTTGACCGCTTCCATTCTAAATTGTTCGGCTTAAGAAAGGGAAACAACCTTTCGCCTTATGGAAAAACTGGAGACTTATTAAGAAAAAAAAAAAAAACTTTTGCCGTATCCCGAGCTAGTTGTACAGTCAATTAAATTAAAGTCCTTCTTTCTTTCGGGTAAACCTGTGTAATTTTTAATTTCATTCCAAGGCACAGCCTCTTCGAAGTTAAGTTTAACGGCTATCACCAATCACTCCAGTAAGGTGTAAGTTCCAGGATGTGTTAGTATAAGCGACAGGTCTCTTTTTTTTTTTTTTTTATTTGGATAAGAGGATTAGAGCACTTGCTAAAAAAAAAAATAGGAATAAAGTTATAGCAGACGTCAGGAGAGACAAGAGACGAAATTAAACGCCACAGAGATGAATGCCTTATCCAGGAATTAATACATCGCTGGAGAATTCATTTCTGCCAGCCTCTTACAGCGAAACGATTTGGTCTCTCTTTCTCCTCAAGTAGCTATTAAAATCGCCTGCTTTAATGAAAAAATTAAATTGTTGCCGTAAAATACTCATCATAAAGATTTAATGCTCGAATTTTTGGCTTTTAAACACTTTTAACTTATGAAAAATTTTCCCTAAATTTTAGATTAATTTATTAAAGAAAAACTAAAATATATTAATTGATAAATATTTAATTTAAAATATGTCCTTTTCCTCATTTATTCCAATATGGGATAAGTAGTTAAGTTATGAATTTAACATAAGTAAACGTTAGTGGTTTTAACGTAAAATTATGAATAAAAATATTGCACTGAAATCGATATTTAACGGCTTACATCATAAATACAACTATTTTGTACATATGAAATTGTTTAGAAGTATTTTTTGACATGTACTTCTTCACGTGAACATGATTTACATATTCTTTCTGCTAAAAAATTTCCCATAAAGATTCCATCCTATCTTGGTTCTATTGATAATAATTTTATATCATATAGTGTTCTAAAGTATCCTTGCCAGAGCAGAAGCTCCTCTCCCCATTTCGCCGCAATTTTCTTTCTCCTCTAGTCTCAAATCGGGAAAGACCTTTGTGCTCTTCTGACTTCCTTTACCTTCGATAAATTCCTAAAATAACCAAATTAAATATTAATATAAAGAAATTGCTTTGGGAAAGGAGAGAATAAAAATATTTCCTCCGATATTACTGAACTGATTACGAGAAAAAGCGAAGGTGGAAGAAAAAGAATTTATTATAGCAGAATTTTTATCATTTTATTAACAGAAGTAAAATTCCTTTCACGTAAAACATTTTCAAATATTAAGATGAAAAGTATGTGCATTATGTTCGTGGCATTGTACAATAATAAAAATGGAAATTTCCACAGATCACGCATGGTTAAGGGAACATTACTGGTTACGGACCATACCGAGAAGTTTCAGTTTTTAGACAGTTCTGGACATAAAGTCTTTCATAAAATCGTATATCTACGTCCACATTGAAAGTAAATATGTTATATGCTCAAATAATGAACCTTAGGATAACAGCTTTATAGTGCAGCATGATTATATCTAAAGGTCCGAATGATTCATTTTTTTTATTTCTTTAAGGATGAGAATTAACGCCAAAGCCTGACAAAATAAAAATGTATGTACTTCTGGGTGACCAAAATAAAGCTTGATAGAACTAATATTTTTATGATTAAAATTAGAAGAAAGAATCAGATTTCCCAAGCGTGACAGACTTATGCAAAGAAATCGTAATACATGCCTTATGTAATTGAATACTATTTGATAATCCACTGGTATTCATTTATGTATATTTTAAAGATTGCGAGCTACATTTTGGAAAACACCAAATTAAATGTCGTGGCCAAAATCTGAGATGAACAAAACTTTCATTTCCGCTATTTTTCAAATAAAATATAATCATAAACATTTACCAAAAAAGTAAAACGCTCTCAAGGTTTAGTTAAAGCTTTAACACAATATTCAGGAATCACTGGAATTTTTTTTAAAAAGCTGACACGTTTCATTTGCACTGCACTTTCCAAACATTTCCTCTTAAAAAAGCCTTTCCATGTGGATTAAAATGGAAAAAAAGTATGAAAAAATAAATTCTGGAGTTATCATAGAATAATTATTTTGCTAAAAATGCCGCTCTTTATCGCGAAAATAATAATTATAATATGCATTCATTTTCTTTCCACTGCTAATTTTATGGGAGAATCTAGAAATAAAATTTCTTCTTCCTCTTCTCATGACCGTGTACAATTTTGGAGAGATCCAAATGCGAAAAAGACATCTCTTTATAATATTACGAAATTTAGACTATAAAAAAAAAAAAAATGAATCCCATCTGTATGAAAGAAAATCCTAATTAAAGCCCAATTGTGAAAGATTTCATTTTGGAATTCTAAATAATATCCAGAAGAACTATATATCGCGTTGTATGAACAAGTGCATCTGACAACTAATATTAGTTTGGAGACAGATAAACGAGACGAAAAGGTTCAACTAATTAACTAAGAAACTTAAAATGAAAATACCTTCATATTAAAGTAAGGAAATTTACATTTCCAAACAAATTTTTTATCCCTTTACTTTATAAGCAGGATAAAAAAATTTTTTTATTATTTATGATTTACTAAAATTATATGCATGAAATCAATTGCAGCGAGGCAGATTTTATTTATTTTCGCTTCGTAATAACGGCGACATCAAAAATTTTACTACACACCATTAAACCTGTCTTAATTAGTTTTAGTCAGCAAGGTAATTTAAATAACCTTGCTTTATGGTGACGAATGAAACTTGAAATTATATTCATCACAAATCATATTTCTAAAATTCTTATTTAAACTGAAATGAAATAGAATATAAACTTAAAACTTATAAAATTTAAACTTGTAAAACATAAAAATCTTTTTAGGGAATTTTTTAATCGGTAAATATGCAAATTTGATGTGAAAACATTAATATTACTTTGTAAATAACATAAAGGAAATATAAGGTCAACTCCAGTTTACGATTAGATTATGCACTTATGAAGAAGTGATTTTTTTTTATGATTTATAATAAAAATTTATGAATGGAGGCAAGATCTGAAAAATTTTCACGTTTAGATTTAGGCTATTTCAATTCTTTAGCTAAACTAAGCTAAAGGAAGCTGGGTAAAAATTTTGTTTCCAGTTAAAAAAATTAATAATTAAAATGTTACGAACATGAGGGCAGGCACATTAAATTGTTTTTCTTACGCAAAGGAAAGACAAGAGCTTCTTTTGGAAAATTTGCTTCCTAAAAGGTATTTATTTCTCAAATAAATAAGTACCTAATTAAAGGTACTTATTAACAAAATCAATTCTTAAATAGTCAAATCTTCCTTTTGTTTGCGACTAAAAAGCTTTTGTTACAGGATATTCACTCGTTTTTTCATTCTAAATACAGCTAGGTTAGGAGCCAAGACAAATGGGCTAGATGCAAATGAAAGTAAAACTGCTTCTGAATTCAGGTCCAAAATATTTCAAAACTATGAGTTCTGCAACAAGTTGAGAGCTGAAATAGATAAATCTGAAATTCTAACTCATTCGATCTACGAGTTTAATTTTGTTCTTCCATTTTTTATCGCTTACACAATCATATATCACGAATTCTCGGATAATATATATCTAAACCAGTTAGGGACAATGAAATGAGATGCCAAAATCGCCAGATTTGTGTTTTGGAAGTCAAACCACAGAATTATATTACTGACGGTAAAAATAAAAAAAAAACAATTAAACAACAAGTATAATTTGTAAATGTTTTAATTTTAATTTTCAACATTAGTGTTAAGGCTATATTTATATTGTAATTCTTAACGCATTTCATTAGTATGACAATGTCAAGAAATAAGAAAGAATCCTTATTACATTATGCAAGAATATAGAAGCATGGTAATTTTAACTTTAAATATAAAATAAATTTAAATTCCCTTAGTCAAAAATGTTAACATTATAAAGATTTCTGAAAGAATAAAATACATGACATAATGGAATGTTTCGGTAATCAATATTAAGATTTAGTAATTTAAAATTAATTATTTATATATAAAACACAAAATAATTCAGATTCTAAACTGTTAATTTGCTATTGAGAAAGTAATCTATAAATATTCAGCATTACAGTGTTAATAAACAATAAGCGAATGTTAAAGAAAAAGGAATATAATATAACATTTCTGTGAATAGTTTGTTACAATTTCATATATAATTATTTTTTTTCATAAATTAAAAAAAAATTTATAATTAAAGACTTCGCTAAAAAAATTCATTAATCAAGTATCTTACAGCATTAATAAATGCATCAAAATTTAAAGAGCATTTACTGACATCAATATAAAAATGTTCCTGTAAAACGAAATTTTATCTATATTGATAAAACACATATACTTAAATTAATTTATACTGTGAATTAAATGAACAACGTAATTTTGTGGAATGTTATTTGTGACAATAATACTTATCAGTGACAAAAAATGAAATTGCTATTGTACGTTGTAAAATAAGAGCAAATTTTCTTTTTAAAGAAATACAATTGAACAAACAGGTATTTTTTAAAATTACTTTAATGGTAATGCGTCGTTTCAAGTAAATGGAAGATGGAATCTTAGTTTAAATTAAGAAGAAGATGTAGTTAGCATCGTTTTTTATCGTGCTTTTCTTATTATCCACAAAAATTAAATATACATGATACATATTAAGTTCCACAGCTTACGTTGAAGCTGAATCACTTTTAGAGCTGTAAATCATATTTTTCCATTGACTCCTTAGTTATTCAAGTTACATTTTTCAAGTTGAAAGAAATATGCGAATTTTTAATTCTGTTCTAGATCATATCAACTACGCATGTTTGCTACGTAACTTATTCCCTCAATAATATTGTCAAAAATTTCTGGCTGCGCCTCAGTAATTTCTTTATATTCTTTATGGTTTCCTTTAAAGGATGAGGTAATGTCTGCTTTGTTTATTTAGTTTAAATATGATAATCCATAATTCCATCGTTATGTACATAATTATGAAAATCTCCAGCTTTGTTCCATCATAAGTGTGAAAGTTATTTCCGATTTATCGCATTATTGAGAAAACAGAATTGTTTTTTTTTTTATAATGATATGAGTGATCTTTTCACTATTAATTTCGAATCACATAAATCATTTCCGATTCAGTTTATGTTAAAAATATTCATATAGTCTATGTAAATATATATATAAATATTTCACTTTAAAATAAATGTTAAAATTGAAACAATTGATTATCATTAGACAAGTTCACTTCTATAATAAAATATAACTGTACATTGTTAATCACAGTAATCGAAACTGGTAGATTGAGTAAGATACATCCGATCCTTCTATATCATCCTTCAAATAGCTCAGAATGCGCGAAAAGTAACTGATTTATTTCATTATATGAACATCTGAGTAGAATTTCATAATTTAATATTACTTACAGTGTCGAAGTTTATATTATTTATGTGCGGACCGAATATCTCTTAACGTTAAAAGGATTTTCGTTAAGCGTCTTAATAGATAAATCTCGAACAAGATTAATACAGAAGAATAATATGATCGGAAAAGATTGTTTCCGTTATATTTTGTTTTTAAGCTTTAAAAACATATAAGGACATATAAACTAGTAAATAGTCGTTAAATCCTTAATATATAATTGGATCATAAAAATGCTTTGAAAAATTGTGAAATATAGTCGGATATTCTATTTTTCCCAATAGATTTTAATTTTTGCCGAATATTTAGTCAAATTTTTTTTCATTCGAAAGTATTGCAACCAATATGCAAATTGGAATAAAAATTATTAAAGCTGATAAAAGCCATTCCCGATGGCCTTATTGGAATTTTTATGGACAATTTTCCTATTCACATTGCATTATTTATTGGCGGTTATTTCACTTGAAATAGCTTTATTTACTGAAAATTCAAGTTTGGTTCATGGCCGCCATCCATTTGAAAATCTATAATTTGTATTATTATACACAACAATATTAAAAAGATAAATTAGCTCTATAAACAGTTTTGCAGCAATAATGTAATGAAAAAAAAATGAACCTTTTTGCATCGATTATTACTTTTACCATTAATGAGTTATATGATTCCTAATGAAAATTTCAAAGATGCATTAATGTAGTCCGAGTTTCGTGCATAATAATTAAAGGATCGAGGCAAAACAACGTTGTAATTAAGATTCGTTTATATGAAAACTGCTATAGAGGGAAATCGTGCGAATTGAACGAATCGTTTTTTTATAAAGACATCAAACAGAAATTTTAACGTTAAAAACGTTGCCTCATACTCGTGAATCTTTCATTGGTTCTCGTGATCATAAACCTTTCAATACTGCAATCACGGCTAACTTGAAATTGCCGCTAGAATCAGGTGTGAGCCTTAATTTAAGGTAGTTGCAAAATAAAAAAAAAAAAAAAATATTCTTCGTAATAACCGAAGCAAAACTCGCCTTAAGAAAAGCTTCCACTTTTAATAGCAACGTTTTTACAGTTTATTTTTCGTCCAATTTCAGAGGAAAGGTTAAACGATGGACAGTGGGAGCGATTTTAAATTCCTTTTGAAGCCTTTCCATATTTGCCTCTCGAATGTATCCTTTTAAAAAAACTCTTGGTAACGACCTTTTACTGGAGAAAAACTCCTGAGTAAAATATTCCACTCCTCGTGTGCTTTCTTTTATCCTTCACTTCCGAAGCGACCGTATAATAATCGAGGGCTGAACATTGCCCGGCGGCACAAAAAAAGATGAACTTTTTCCACTGCAAAAGAAAAAAAAAAATCCGAATATTTTCCCTCGCGAAAATAAAAATGAAAGCTTTTCCGGCGTCCATAATAAATTTCGAAGATCCAGCGCATGGATTCGGGCTCCAGGAAGGAAAAAAAACAATTTTGAATGCGTGTTTTTACGGTTATGAAAGCGGATTTGTTTTACTCCGACACTTCCTTCCGCTTTTTATAGGAGTCAAAGATTGTATATCGAAACCGAGGAAGCTGCGGATTACCTATCGGGACGATAAGATTCTGCATGGCAGAACTTTTCCCTATTTAAATGGAATGGAAAACTTATCCTGTGAGAGAGGAGCAGCACTGTTCATTGGAATTGTCGGCATTTTACCATTTCCTTGAGATTAATATTTAAGATCCGATCCTGAAAAATTTGAAAATTTTTCTACGATGCATTGAAATCAAGTTATCCAACCAGAGGAATTTCAGCCTTTGGTGAAATAAATCTTCATTCATGTGATGATATGAATACAGTGAACAAAAAATAATTGAATATACGTTAATTTTTAAACTCATTAATTCAAATTATTATTACAGAACATATTCATGTTATTTATATAAATAAAATCACTCGCCTAAATTTGTTTTGCTCCTCATATTTTTATCATATTATCATTGCAACTCATAATAATTTAATTGCATTCTATATAAAACAACCACAATCATGTAAGTATTCTTTTCCCTGGTTTGACTGATTATACATATTCTTATATACTTATATAAATATTATAAAACTTGATTAAACTATGATATTTCATTCATTTAGATTGAATGTAGAGACAGAAATTCTTAGGTGATTGTTATTTTTTAATATTTCAATATTAAAATTCAGATAAATTACATTTTATATTCAAACTGGTAACACATTATGCTGCCTTAATCCACTACCAATGTAACATTTACCGAATTTCACACTTCAAGAATTTATATTTATGCAAAAAACAAATTAAACAAATAATATGTATATGCACAATATTACTAATTATGTATAATAATTTAGATAAATTTTAAGTGTTAACATGTCTGTCCGTTCTTAGTCATCAAAAAAGAATTTATACTTGTTGGAGTACATTCAAAAAATTCACTTTCTAATTTCATAATTTTTATTTAAAAAATCGATTTTTATATTTTCATTTATAATGAACGCAATATGGCACTAAATATGTCTTTCTTTCTCTTAATTAGTAGTCTTGGATGTTTAAATATCTTATACTTACTGCATACATAATATATTTCATAAATTCTTGAACTCAACTTTTCCACAAGATAACTTTGATTTTAAATAATGTTGGAAATTGGGAATGAAAATTAATACGATTTTTGCCGGTAACCAAAAGAAATAAAAAAAAAAAGGATTAAGTAAGGAATTTCATATATATATCGTCTCCATTACACGAACGATTAGAAGTAAATTTAGAATATTGAAAATAACGCTGTAAAAAACCGGACTGGAAGGGATATTTTATGGTTTTGGGTAAAACAATTTTCACCAAAATAAATTGTCGAGAAGAAATCAAGGTGACTCCAGAAAAAAGTGGTATAAATGGAAATTCCGACTGGAGAAATATCGGGGTGGAAAAATGAAAAATGGAAATGTTCTGTTTTTTAGTATTTTTGCAAAATTAGGTGCTCGAAATATTTTGAAAATCCGAAACGGGAAGGAAAAAAAAATTCACATTTTCGGTTCTGCAGGAAAAAAAGGAAAACACCTGAATTAGGATGCGGAATAAATCGACGGGCGAATCTTCCCATTCGAACATGCTTTATGGTCGGACCAGACCAAAACCAAAATTTTTTTTTGCCTCCAATATCATCCCCCGCGACAATTAATCTTATTCCCAAATGTTTAAACGTATCCTTCGATTGTGGTTTGAAGCTAATGGAAACCCTTTTCGATTATGAATTATGAATCTCTGGAGTCTGGTTTCAGGCTTCTTCGAGACCTTTCGGTCGGCCCCGGGCCTAGAAGACTGTCAAAATCTGCACTTATCGGACCTCAGATGAATTATCGTCGAAGTTTTTTCATTTTCGACGATAAATTTGAAGTATAAACCCCGTGTTTGCCTCGTTTCTCGGGACTGCAAGGGTGGACCGGATAATGGGGTTGTTTGCAGTGCTGCAAACGCCTTCACAGGCGACAGGGCAAATGCGCATCAAAAATTTGAATACATAGACGCTGGCCTGTATTACCCCGTGATAATGAAGGAAAATTTATTTTATATACATCTATACGCTCCAATTAAGATGTAAAATATGTACAATACAGAAACTCCGCTACTGGAAAGGAACGTAATGCAAACTTCTTAAGATCTTCAATCGTTAAAGTAAATGGATTTTTTAACAAACAAAACATTTAATTAGTGATTGAGATTTGTCTGATATCTCAAAGACGAAACTCATTTTCAGTGTTAAATATCGCTTCTAAAAAGATGAAAGTTAAGCAAGCCATCTCTTCCAGTAAAACATCATAATCTATCTTAATAAGCAGAAAAGGCAGATCTGCCCTTTAGGATATAACCTATTCTCCATCAATAAAGAAAATCAATATGGAACACTGAGAACGTTCATGCATCAAAGAAGCTTTACGTGCGCTGTCGGAGGAAAGAAATATTCTTTTTTTCCCAAATCCCATTTCCATTATGAATAAAAATGTAAATTTTTAGAAGTGAAAAATAAAATCCCGTATGATAAATGGTCAAATCCTTTGCTGCTGAATTCTTTTTTTAAAGACTCTTGGGTAGTCGGCAAGGGTTGACGCAGATAAGGGTAGCTTACTCTTTTTTGCGGAGGCTAATGTTTGCACATTTAATACAGTTGAAATTCCATTGTGTGAAACCAAAATGAATCGGATTCACGTTTTCTCTGCTCTCAAAAAGAGTATCTGAATCCTGCGAACTAATAAAATCAAAGGTATGCTTTAATTTTCATAATGTAAATCAAAGCAAAACGACTATGGGCCATGGGAATTTGTTAGAATTTCTATTTTTAATCCTAATACAAAGTATAACTTTTTTTTTTTTTTTTTTTATAAATTTTTGTTAAAAAACAATTGTTTCTTTCTATTGCATTACTTTTACATTAACTTGAATTAGATCGATAAATAAAATAATGTACGTTTTAAATTACCTGAATTCATATTTTGCTGAAAAGGTTGAAAATAGTTTCAATATGTTGTGGAGAACACATAATGAGAGGAGAAAATTTGATGGAAAATCTCGCAGCTCACCAAGAATAAAACTCCGCTGAACTCCTTAATGGACGATTTTGACGCTTCAGCAGGAGTGACTCCAATTTACGTATAAAACGTTTGCGCAGGGCGAGAAACGATTTTAAGCACCATTTACTCCATATCTTTTGCTTGACCGAGTTTTTCCGGATTTGGGATCACATGGAGGCCAAATCCCAATTTTGCATTTGCACGGACAAGCGCAACGCGCTGTCGGGATGTGGAATTTGAGTTGGGGAGGAGCAGGTCGAAGGATCTCGCAAACCTGACCCAATTTTGGGTAATATGAATTGCATTCCAAGCTTGTGAAGACAAAGCTCTCAAGAATTGTGCTAAAATAGATGAAATTCGAGGAGCCGAAAGTTTCTTGCCTCAACGCGGATTTTGGGGAAACATCCGGGTCGTAAAATCCCATTCAATCTCCTCGGAAAATCTTGTTTTCCTTTGCTGGGAAAATTCCCACGTGCTTTACAAATTTACGTAAATGAATAATTCAAAGTTGTTTGTTGAAAAATCAATCAATGGAAAGAGAATACGTTTCTGCCGTAACTGCAGAAGAGAGACAGGCACGAGGGCAACCGTTTGAGATGGAACTTGATACTTCTGACATTTCATCGTCACGTTTTATTAGCTTTATCAGCGCTTTGGGAATCGGGGACCCAACGCTGGAACCGAAGGTTTTATTTCATTTTTGTTCTTGCCAATGTGTGCCTCACAAAACCGCGAAAATCATTAAGTCTTGAGCCACCCTTCTTCTCCCTTTGGAAGTAATCCCTCAAATACAGCGAATGCATTTGCCGCAGCGGTGCAATGTTATGAGGTCAGAAACCTAATATAAAAAGCCTTCTCAACCCCTCCCATAATACTTGCCCTGTGGAGAAGATTATGGTGCCCCAAAGAGCTTTTTTCTCCATAAAACGTTGAAAAATTGATATCGTATAAAAAGAAGAACACCAATCATTTTAAAATTTTAATTTGGAACCTAATATAATATTATTATGATTACCGAAAACTCGCTCGAAAATCAAATAAATCTATGCCGAATTAATTTTCATATTTTACTAAGGGAAGAAAACGTTCATAATCTTTTTTTTACAAATCATTGCAGTTAATATTTTTAATAACAAATCAAATTCGCTTATTTGGTTTTAACAATCGGACCCGATTATTACAGATTTTGTTCCATGTTCTTTGTATTTTTATATTGTTTAGTTTTGTAAAAGTTCCCTGAAATTTCATGTTAATCCACATCGGTTTAAATAATTGAGGATAAAGTTCTGATTGTTTCAAATTTATATCGCATTCTATCATATTTTTGCCAACTTTTCAAGAATTAAACAGCGATTTTTAGCCAGAGTATTACAAATGTATTAGCTCAGCTTTTCAAAATATAAAAACACTTTCGTTTTAAATTTAAATAAGTTTCTTATTTAATAAATATTTTTTTAATAATCCTCTACAATTGTAATATATTTTCCCCGATTTCCTACTTAAATTTTGGCTAAATTTAAACCATTTTAGCAATACTTGTAAGACATAGAAGTTAAAAGTTTTATTTTATATGTATGGATGCTTTTTAGATTTAAAGGAATAACTTTCAGCGGTGTGAAATCCGTTGCTTTATATGTGTGGAAAATATCTAACCTTCAATAATAATTTAATTTTAAGAGATACATCGTTGTCATTTGTCATTTCAAAAAGTAACTAAATAAGTTTTTCATTGTTTTTTTTTATTTTTTTTAAATTATATAAATTTTTTCGTTGATATTTTTTAGGCTATCATCGTTATTTTTTATCTATCATTTAAAAAATTCGTTCTAGTTTCAAATTTTATATTTCACAACATAGCGTGTCATGTAAAAACTCACATCGAAAACCCTCGTGGATAAATTAAAAACCGTGAACTTAAAATCTTCTCCTTAAGAAAATATTACATTTTTACTATATATCAATTTTATAGTTTGAATAAATTTAAAAAAAAATAATTAATTTTTATAAAATTGAAATTATTGTCTTCTAAAAAAAAATGTTTCCAATTATAAGTTTTAATTAAAATATTAAATTCCAGAATTTTTAAAACTGAAAAATTTCATATATTTTTCTTATTAAAAGCATATTTGTATAATAATCACTAAAATATACCTCTCAGGAAAACAGTTTATAATTTTATCCGCAATTTAAAAATTTACATTTTCATCTATTTTGTTTGGTATGTTTAGGTTTTTGTGATTCATAAAAATATATTTTATAATTTAAAGAAGTTGAAGATTAATTCCCTTCTTCATTTTAAATTATTGAAATACCTAAAGAATTGGACTTTTCAAAAATGTATTTTTATTTTTTTTACGGCATTTACTTCATTGTGGCAGAGACTTGAATAAAGTGTTAATATTGTTTGAGAAAGAATTCGTTCGATAACGGTGTGCATTATGACTTAAGACTTTTCGATTAAAAAAGCTCCTCGCCTGAGACGATAAATGTTAATACCTATGCTATTTCCATATACACCGTTATTCGGGATCAAGTATATCGCACTGCTCACTTTTTGAAGTAAATGTCAAAGTCAAAGTCATTTCTGACGTAAAAAGTTTTCTGCCTTCCCGATATCGATTTTCTGTGCAAATGTGGATGACTTCCTCCGGAAGTTTGTACTTATTATACTTACGACATCTGGAGTTCTTCCTTCGATTACGAAAACCGGGTAAATCCCTTAATTATGAATGAATTATCAAAGAATTTGCCAAGTTGAGGACTTAAATACAAAAACATGACCCTTTTAGGCCGCCCGTTATTAAGACAGTAAATTTCGGAAATTATGTTACATTCAAATCAAGTTTTCTTTCGCCATAATTTTAACGCAAGGAATTAGATTTGAATCAGATTATCATATATATCTGACAGGAGGAAAAAATATAATTGAAAGCCTAGCACAAAAGCGTTTGGAATATCCAATCAACGTTCCGGAGAACGTTAGGCCAATTTGGGAAAACTTTTCCACTCACTACAAACGGTGCTTAAATGACAAATTTCCATGTTTATTTATCTGTACAGAATACGGTGGCAGGCGATTATGGCGAACTGTTCGTTCGAATTTTTGAACCGGGCTTAATCTTTGGTACTGCTACAGCATTTGGATTCGCATGTCATCAAGCAATTGTATCACAATCGAGCTATGCGTAATTTATTTCAGGATCCACTTCCATTTGAAGTGCTCCAGAGCCCTGGACGTTTCCCCAAGGATGCATCACGTGCCTTCCCACGTGGAAAAGAATTATATTTAAGTCCCGGAATTGCCAAAGCAGATTCAACTCGCTAATGGCAAAAAGGATTTCTTCCATTCGAGCTACTTGTGAAACGGAATAAAAATTGTTTTCATCCACTCAAAATTGAAAAATTATTAAGTCCCACCATGATTTTCAGCAAACCCGAATTTCGCTCTTTTTACAATACCCCTTTGTTTCTTATTCCAGTTTTTTTCTTTAGGAAAATAGCATTGCGTTTTTCCCGTGGCAGATTTATCTTCTCCGCATTTTCAGCTTTCCCGTAAAAGTTCGGCACGACAAAGAGCAATCATTATAAAATTTCACCTTGCTCTTTTCTCTTCATTCTGAATTCCATGCTGCAAACCTTAAATCATTCTCATATTCTGTTAAAAGCTTTTTGATCTTGCCTCTGAAAAAATTTCCTCCATCGGAAAATCTGTAAGTGGGATTCATTTCATTTCCTCTCAAGTTTTTCTATTTGGCAAGTTAATAAAAAAAACTAAAAGATGAAAATTGCTCATTTTTAAGTTCAAACCGCGAATATTTTTATTGATATTTCTGTTGCTGCGAATTATATTTTCCCGTTGTTGCAACACCTATATCGAATTATCAGATGCATATTTGCTGAATAAATACAGTAAGTATATATATATATATGTGTATCGTATTATATATATTCATATGTTTGATATAAATAAGAGATTATTTTCGATTCTGAGATGACAAATATTCTTATTGACATATTTTAAATTAATATTTTCTTTTAAATAGGTATTTTGGGTGTGATTTATCCAATTAAATTGCACGCAAACTAGTGTGAAAGCCAACTTGGAGATGAACTTTCAGAAACTGAATGAATTGCAAACATTTCTCAGCGAAAGTCAATTTCGGTTTCCTGTCAAGACGTAGCTTAATCTGCATTTTCTGGTAAATGAATTTTGATTATTCATATTTTTTCCTTATTCTGCGGCCCGGGAAGGAAACTAAATGAAAGAAGTTTTTTCGAATTATTTCATTCTGAAAAAGATTTATTCAGCAAAATCTTGAAATAAACATAAAACTCTTTTTAAAACCGCAAACCACAAATGACTTGCTTTTAAGTTCTTCTGTGGAAGTGGATTTTTTGTTATAAAAACGGAATGTGTACGCATATTGTTCATTGGCAATCACTTTATACATGCACCGCAAAACATTGTGAGGCAGAGAAAAGCAGTGAAACCGCAAACTCTAAACTTATATTTCCAGCTATCAGTATATCGAGGATCTTTATCGTTTCTCCGCGTATGTAGATAATTCTCATCCATTCAGTTTAATAACACCGCTTAGAGTACGTATTTTTTGCCAAGTACCAAGATGTAAGCGTTAAAGTTCGTATTTTTATTACTCCTTACTTTAAATATTTATATTACTCTCGTATGAAAAGCATTTGTAAAGGGAATGTGGGTTAACAATATTAGGAAAACAATGCGATTTTCTTTTACGGAATGATCTTAATAGCTTTATGAAAATTCCCATAATCACGGGTAAAAGCAAATCAGCATAAAACTATTTTTATTTTTATTTTTTTTCCCCCTTTGCCATTTCGGTAAAATGTTTTTTTCTGTTTAAGGTTGGCCATTAAGCAAGTTTTGCGAATTTAAATTACGATTACGTTGGTGCGGTCAGATTTAATTAAAAATATTTTTTTCAGTCAATGTACGGGAGGCACCGATTTTCCATTTCACTTCAAATTTTAATTTTTAAGCAGAAGAAAAAAAACGGAGAGGAAAAAGTGTTTTTTTGCTCTTCAGCCCAGTGATGTTTTTATTTTTCCAGACGGGGCGGTGGAAGCAAAGCCTCCGAGACTCGGAGGCTTTAAATTTTCTCCTGCCATCCAGGTTTAATCGCCTTTCTTTCCCGCCTGCCCGTCTCCCGCAAAAATTCCAATTCTCTTCTAATTACTCGAAACTCGTCATTGTGAAAGCTCATTTACATAGAAATGTACGTGCTGCCGCGGCCCGCAGCTCGCCTGGTTCGAGTCCTGAATTTTCGACTTCTTTTTCGCCTTTTTCTCCTCCGAAGGCTCTCAACTCCGGATTTTTACTCGGACCTTCCTTATGTTCTCCTTGTTTGAACAATGCGGCAGCGTCTTCATCGAAAGCCGGGCGGAAAAAAAACTTTGCACCTAACCGGCGAGCTGAGCGTTATATCTTGAAATTTCTATTTGATAATCTTGACGGAATGTTCCAGGGGTTCGGTGTCATCATTAAAAATATATATTTTTTTTTTTTCATAAAAATGAAAATAATGATAATTTAATACGAAGAATGTTACAGATAAAAATTTTAAAAATTGATACTGTGATATCCAATTTGAGTCCAGAAATATCTAATGAAAATAACCATGCGATTTTTTTTTTTTTTTGTATGAATGCATTTTCGAAGTGTTGCTGAAATAAAAGCAGAGAATTTCAGCGTTTTTGATTATTCCCGAATTAACGCTTCATACACTTCATGGCCGTTTCATATTATGTTACAATATTTTAATTTAGCATTAAGCACAGGGGTAATCCAAAAGCAAACAATATTCCTTCATAATATTTCATTTACTAAAAATGTAGATCGATGACAAATGAAATTTTCTCTCGATTAATCACTTTGAAAGTTTCCCTGTCATACAAGATGGGTGACTTCCTTTTATATTAACGAAATTTTAATTTTTATGCTTTACAGACAGCGAACTATTAATTCAAACGTGGCAGTTCCGGAGGAAATATTTATCGGTGCTTTTCATCCAAAATCTATAGCTGATTTAGTTAATTTACGTTTATATTTTAAGACTTTTTGAATTCCTATTCGTGCACCAATAGAATAAGAGACCAATTTTTGAATCTCACTTTTTATTGTTAAATATCTCGAATATTAATATTTTCCCCCTTCGGTTTTCCCTAATTTTATACAAAAAAAATTTATATATATATATATCCTGCTAAATTGTTTCAGTCATTGAAATATTATATATATATAGCAGCAATATCTTAGAACCGCTTTAAGATTTCATCGTTCAAAGGGATTTCTTTATTCCATTTGTTGCTTTTCGAGATGGTGGAGAATTTCCCCTTTGAAACGACGAAAGGGAAGGCTTTTGCGAGTGGCGCAAACGAACCTTCCGCTTCTCACGGGGTCGATCAGAAATAACTTAACGGTTCGAAAAAACGAACGGGAAGCAACCTTCCGGGGAGAGAAAAGGATGAGACGAGAAGGCTCGGGAAGGCGGAGAAATGCGTCTGAAGCATAGCTGATGCGATCCAAGGGGAAGATGGGAAAAATCGCACGTGGAAAATGATTTGGTGGCTCCCAGATCAGCGTCTCACGTCGCGGAGAGAGGAATCCCCGGCCTTTGCCGCACCTCGGCGGGGTGCTGCAGGAGAACATTTCAAAATGGAAATTTTTTTTCCCCGTTTCAGAGCTTCTCTGGCAGTTAATTCCATTTTTCTACACTTAATGCGCAAAGGGAGAATCCCGTCGCCGAAGATTGAATTGCTTAAATCCAGTTTCGCATTAAGACCCATCCATTATAATGGTCCGATTTGCGGAGCTTGAGAAGGGAGTTTTTCGATAGTGTTAATTGGAAATGATTCCCGGATGGGGGGGAAGCGGAATGATCAATAGCGCCATTATGAGGTGAATTTTTTTTTTTTCTTTTTTCTTCGGCGGGAAATGTCGAACCGATTGCCAAAAACTCGATGACCGTCCGGGGAAGTACGCCCCGAGGAACGAGGTGCACGCGGTACACCGAAAGCTCGCAGAAGAGGAACGTCTGAATTTGTCACATATCTAAATCTTTCTCGGGCACGAAGAACCTAAGGGTTGCAAATTATGGAAAGATAATCCGGAATTTTGTCCAGATAATAATGCAATCGCGATAAGACGTAAAAGTTATCTCGCGACGTTTTGTCGTAACAATGACGTTAATGAACTTAATAAAAAGATAATTTTCAGTTAATATTCCTGCATTTCGATGGACCGGACTTTGTATAACCCATAACTTTTTTTTTTCACAAAAACGATGAAGAATTACTCAAAATTACTTCCGTATTAACTTCGGTAACTAAATTAATTATGATATCCATTAACATAATTAACAATTACAGAGATCATTATTGGTAATAAATGTATTTTTATAATTTACTTTTATAAATAATTTGATATGAAAATTACATCTATTAAGGCTATACAACACAGGTAATCCTTATATAAAAATGCATTGCATTTCATTATAACATTTGATAAATTTCAGCAAATTGCCTTTTTTAATTCCAAATAAATATGTTTTGCGGCAGAAGATTTTGCAGAATTTCCAAGGGAAACCGCAGGAAAAGGAAACGTGAGCCTTTTCCTTTCATCCGCATCTTGCGTTTGCACCACTTTAAATTTAAACTGAATGGGTCCTTCTGATGTAGGCACTTAATCTCGGTTGTTGTCCAGAATTCAGAAAACTGCGGTCGACCACAATTCGGGAACCGTTAGTTTAATCCACTAATAAATTCGGACGTTATCCTATTTTCCTAAGATACTTTTTGTTTCCTTCGCCGTTTCCCACGCCTTCGATTTTTGCAGTTCCGGTTTTATAAGGACTCGCCCCCATTCGTCTGTCGCCGCTTTTCCGCCCCGCAGGAACAGATATCGTTGGCATTCTTTTTCGCTGGCGGAACTTTCTGCCGCAGCTTCCTCATCCGCCTTGCGGAACTGCGAAAGGAATCTGCAGACGGTGACAACAAGTTAGCCCGGACGTAAAAGGCGTGAGGAATCTCCTGCATTTTTTTTTTCTTCGCCGTCCTCCTCGTTTCTGCTTCTGCTGTCGGCTTTTTTTTTTTTTTTTATTTATTTGGCTCCCGCTCATCATAAGACGGTAAAGTTTTTCCTTTTAGGTAAAATCGAGTGGAATCGAAAAATAAGCCATTTCTTTCTTTTTAGTTTAAAAAGCTCAAGAAAATTTTCTGCAACCTCTTTTTCCCCCTTAACCACCTTGAGAATCAGATTTATCTGAGAGCCTTCGGATGCTGAGGCCGGGCATTTGGTGCCAATGGAATTTCGTAATTTCCAGGACTTTATACAATAAAGGAGCTCGGTGAATTTTTAAATTGTAAAAGAAGGGTTAGAATCCTAAAGGTTCTCCAGTTTAAAAATGCGTAAAACTCAACTTATAAAAATGTATGCAATACATTTTCTTCATAATTTTTGACGACGCCAAATCACTAATTGTACTCGATAATAAAGTAAATACTAAATTAAAATTAACTACGTAGTCTAACTAAATTAAATTATATTTAATACAAATGAATAAAAAAATGTTTGAATCCAAATTAAGTATAAAACACTCCAAAATATGATTATCAAATAAATAGGAATTGAGGGATTTGAATGTAAATGTGAAGATTTTGAAGATTAAAATTATTGTTAATAAAAATACAATCAGTAATAGATTCGATTGGACAATTTGATGGCATTTAGTACTGAATTTATAAAATTTAAATATAATTTTGCAAAATACAGTTTTGGTTTCTAGAAGTTTAAAATAAATAATTCATCTGTATCCGTCTGGTAATGGGAAAAGTCGAAGAAAAGGAAATCTTTTTTTAAGGGATTGCGTTAAGAAATGTAATAATTTGCAATTGTAGTGTTCCCATGGTTCTCCATTAAATATCCCAGAAAGAGGAGTTTTCTCCAGCATGAACGAAGTTAATTGTTTAAATGTCGACGCCATTTCTTCGGTTTTTCCCATTTTCCCCTCAGGAATTTCATCCAGGAGCAATTTCGTTAAAACAATATAAAAAAAATATCTTTGCAAAATAATAGTTGAGACTTAAAATAAATTTTTCTATTTTCTTGTGGTAAGTTAGTTTTTTCCCCGGTTCCATCACTTATAAAAATGTAATGTTCCTCAGCAGATATAAAAACGACGGCGATTCAGAGCTTCGCACATCCTATCACATCTTAAACATTTTTATTAAACGTTACCGCTATTACAGAGCAATGTGTAATCAATATTTCTCGGCGCTAACTTCATTCAGTAAACCTAATGCTACTTAATTTCAAAACCAAGACACTTCGCTTCTTCTGTTTGCATCGCTAAAAAGTATTTTTACTTAATTTATTAGATATGTAAATATAAAACAATATCTCATTATCTACTACTGTTAGTTTTATAATTTATCCGAAACAACATTTGATTTACTTTTCCAAATGTGCAGTTAATGGCTGCAATTTACTTAACGATAATCTAAAATTCGTATTTTATTTTTCACTGACAGGACCAATTTAATATTTTTGCTGCATTTGTTACTGTCAGAAGATTTGATACTTTAAGTGCTTAGTTATTGCCCGACATCTAAATAAAACGACATATTCGTGAATTAAATAAAATGAAATCGATTGGAACATTAAAACTTGAACTTAATATGTGCAGTAAGTTAAGAATTCCATGAGGGAAAAGTGCAAAATTTTTGATCATTACCTGACAAAATCGTGATCTAACTTTTTAATTTTTCCATCAAACTTGAATTCCAATATTGACCTACAGGAGACTGAATTAGACTAGAAATTTTCCCTGAAATTGGAATAAAATTTTTCTTCTTGCATTTTGAAAAGAAATTCAAATTTAAAAATTTTCAAATTAATTCCGTTACTTATTTAAATAAAATATTTAATTAAAATTTTCTTATGCAGATTTAATTTACGGCATTTGCAGGCGAAGAAAACAAAATATCCAAAGTCTGACGTCGGGATTCAATTATTTGATCAAAGTTGAACCTTTCCCGTCGCCCATGCTAAAATTCTCATATTTTCCAAATGAACCTTCACATCATCAAATTTCCATTTAGATCGTCAATGAATTCCGAGCTTAAGTAATGACAAGTGGATTGATCATTTACATGGAGCGATATTCTCGCCGACTTTGTCGTTGAAGTTTCTTGTCTGCCATCAGTGCCGTTTGCTTTAGTTCCTCGCTTCCGTGCGTTTCCTCTGCGTTTGTTTGCTTTTCGTTAAAAGGATATTGCGATTTTGAAATCCCAGAAAAGAATCTCGCCTAATTATTCATAAATATTTTCACTATCGCGCCGTATAAAAAAATAAATAAAAATTACAATAAAAAACGGAATGATTCGAGTACGAATGACTGAATAAATAGCGAGAGAAGGATTAGGGAAATCAAACAGTCGGATATTAAGGATAAAGGATAGCGGAGGGAAAGGCTTTTTGCTGGATGTAAACTCCAGAAGGATACGTCGGAAAGGAAGCGGGAGAAGTTGTCAATAAAGCTCCGAAGCTTCCATTTTTTTAATTGAATCATCTTTTAGAACACAGAAAACGGCAATTTTTCCTTTGCCGTAAAGAATAATCACCAGCATCAAAAAGCATCAAGATATTTCCCTGGAAAGATGAAATCAACGAGGTATCTTGTCAGTTACATCTCCTTTTATTCGATACCGAAGAGCTGTAGTCGGAAAAGCTGCAGCTTTCAACCACTGCTGCTTCCATGTTCGTTCTTCGGGCGCTTTATTCACCTGAAACATTCCAGAACCTTCTCATTATATATTCTTCGCATTTCTTTCCCTCTTCCGGTCAATTTCCTCGCAGTCCTTGTTCTCCGTACTTAATTTTCCCTTGTATTTTATTCATCATGTCGATGCCGGAAGCATGTTGCATCGCTCTAAAAATCAATCTTATATTCTATGCACTGTTCTCCCGTGGTTTATGCAAATTATTGCCTTCCAGAGTTTGAGCCCGGATGAAAAGTTGGAATAACTTTCGGGGGAAATCTTATCCGTTGCCTTTTCGATGCTGGCAGTGGGCAAAAGCCTTTCGGCACTTGCGGGAAACTCGTCGGGGGGACGGGGGGGGGGCAATCCCGTCGGAAAGAACGTATTAAATAATCTGCCGTGGAGGTCTTTCTGCAGGAAAGGCAGCAAAGTCATGCTAAATTGAACATCGAACATCAATTAATTGGTAAATCGAAGGTCCAACGAGATTTGAAATAACTTTATTTTTCGTATTTCGGAGTAAATGACGCGAAAAATTTTCCACAAAGGAAACGCAAAAAAGAAAAGAAGCAAAAGATTTCGATCCATTAATTTTGCTCCTTCCTTTATTTATTCTTCCTCCACTTTTGCTGTCGGTCACGAGAATGGCTTGTCAAATGGATCCGGATCTTCTTTCTCATCTTTTTAGCCAACAAAAAACATTCGGCTCATTAATAACATTTCCCTGACAGAGTCGTCGGGATAGTTCGGCTGCAACCGTTGCCCTCCACTTCCAAAGATTGGTGGATCGACCAAATAAAGCGGCAATCCGGAATAGCGACATTTTCATTTCTCCTTTTTCGGCCGTGGGAATTGGTTCTTTCATCTTCGCTTTTTCCACAAGGTGAGGGACTCGGATTAAAATGGTCCTGCTTCTAAGACTTTTATGAAAATTCTTTTCAAAGCGAATATAAATAATTAAAACTCCTCTTTTTTTATGAAAACGTTGTATCCCACATGCTTCGGAGTTGCGAGCAAAATAGATGGCAGACGCGTCTCCGAGTGTCGTAATCTTTCCTTAACAACAACATTTAATTCGACTTATAGATCGCAAATTCTTTTTTTTATCTATATATCCTTTTAGTTTCTATCTAGCGCGGAAATAAAGTATGATTTATTGAGATTCGAGTGTCGGGCTAGTTATAGCAACCGACCTTTTCTCGGTTATTAATTTCTGATGTGAAGCCGAAAATCGCTTTTTATGTAATTTACTCTTTATTCAGCGGCATTTGTTCATACGGTGGAAAGGTTATATTCTCCTCAGATATGCAACGTTTTATGGGTTACGAAAACCGTCAAGAATTTCAGTTTTTACGAGCACAGAATTTTCAACCTCCACATAATTGTAATTTTGGTGTTATGAGTGGATTTTACTGTGCGAATATTTGCGAGAATTTTCTAAAAAACTTATTGAATGACAAAAAACATTTTTTGATTAAAAATTATTGCATTTTAATATATGTTTCAGAGTGTACGTTTAAATGAACTCGAGCAGAATCTTACGGTTTAATAACTATTTCGATGATAAAAACTGCTCGACTATCTAATTCGGCACAGCTTCAGAAATGATGTTAGTCATTTATATTTAGAAACCGGCGAGAAATTTTAATAAAGTTAGATTTGACCGAAAGAAAATATTGCAAATACATAACTAAATTTACTTCTAATGACTTATCCCCCAATCGAGAACCTCACTTTTAATTTAAACCCATCTTAATTTCCCAAGCTAATTCTAAATACAGTGAATTGTATGCCAATTGGGCTAAGGCCAAATCACATCCAAGAAAGTGTGCTCTACACTATTGGCTTTTCCTTTTCCACCGGCGATGCTACCATTCCAATTTATAGTTTTTTAAGGAAAGTTCAGTTGCCGTTCGTTTCATCTCCTTGTCAAAGCTCCTAATTCTCCTGCACAGGGGAACGTCTTTTCTTCCTCGTGTTATCCTCCAGTTCGGTTATGATCTGACAGAGTAAAGGTTATTCACTTTCCGTGAATGTCCGGATAAATTACGGTCACACTCACTGCTCTACAGTCAATTTTCTTTTCGATTTTTTTTTTTTCTGACACGAGAGCAGTCTTTGTTCCTGAAATTTTTCAAAAATGCCACCTCCCGTGTGGCGCGCAATTTTTGTTAATTACACCGCTCCCTCCACGTTCGCATAAATGCAGATGAATCAGCGAATCAAGCAAATAACCATTTATTAAATACAACTTTTAATTTAAGCGCAATAAACGTGGAGTGGCGCCGAGCTTAGAGGCAAAACCCAGGGCGTGTACAATATTCTAGCGCTTAACCATGTAAGGCAGTTGGAGAAAAATAAATCAAACGAAATTTCGATTGGGGAGGTCCACGTCAAAGCGAAATGTTCAAAATTTCAAAGAACCCCTCATCTGGGGGCACACAATGCGATGATGCTACCCTTTCATTCGGTTGTTTTCCATCTTCCGTTCGAAAAAATGAATTAAATTTTTGAACGTTAGCCTTACGACAGCATGACAAGGGCGTTTCCCCAGAGGTTCGAATTTTGATCTGTATCTCTTTCAGTGGAAAATGAAGATTTTGAGAAACGTAGAAATCAAAACTGACATGGAAATCCGTTCTCGAAGTAAGTTCGTGTCCGATAACTGTCAATTGAGTCATCCATTCGATAAAACATATCTGATCCTAGGAGATTGAGCCAGCTTACGCTCGGTTATTATAGATATGAACCCTGTTAAGACCACAATTTATTAGATGACTTCACCAATGAGAATATGTAAAACGAAACAAAATTGAAATTGCACGTTTTAAGGCTTCGAAAAAAATGTTTATTTTTTTCAAAATATCGAAATTACTCTTTTTTATAATGAATAAATTATTCTTATTAAACTCCTTTTTAGTTATCCTGATATAATTTTTTGTCTTTTTTTTTCATGCAGAAAGGATAAATAATCTCCGCTTCCTATTTTTCACCATCCATTAAAAGCAAATAATAAAAAAATGGAATTTTACTCTTTTCGTTTAGCTTTTTTAATTTTTCTGTATGATTGCTTTATTGATCTGTTAATTAAACCCCTTAAATGACGTTTGATTTGCTAATACTTTGAGAAAGTATATCAAAAATCAACTTAAAAGGCATACCAACTTACATTTGATCCTTCAGATTCATAAAAATATACATTTTCTTAAGTAATAGACTTAAGAAAAATTATAAAATCTTCGATTTCTATTTAAAATCAAATATATCTATTTTTACCGGATAAAAATGATAATTTTTAAAGCTTTGTAGTGAGTAATAAGTACATTTTTGTCATCTTTATTACAAAACTCATATAAAATTTAAGTTACCGGTGCGTAATAATTCAGTTTTTCATATGTTTATAAAACTATAAAAAAGCTTAATTATTAATTTGACTCTATTGAATGTAATAAAATTCTTTATATAATTCAATAGTAAAAACTTTCTTTTTCAGCAAGACAATCATGTAAAAACACATTGCAAACTACAACTAGATTCACAATATTTCGTTATTTATTTGGGAAACTGTTAAATATCTATATGTAAAAGTAAATACAATGTATGTATGTATAACAAAATATATTCTGTTCTATAATCAGGAACAAATAAGGAAAATTATTTCACACAGTCAGTCATAACTGAACTAAATTATCTATGAATTAATTTATTAGTATTTTTGCAATTTTTAATTTTTCAATCGTAAAATGGTTACAATTGTGAGTTCATATTTATAATTATCATATATTTTGTTATCGAACCCGATAAAATTATTACGTTACAGATTTTTTTTAACAAACGTGATGTATTAGTTTATGCTGCAAATACATAAAAATAAAATAATAACAGTTCTAAAGTCCGTTTCATTTACTTAGTTTTAGCTTTGTTTCATACTAGAACAGTGGCATACTAATTGTTAATTTAAAATAAATCATTACAAAATCAAGACAATTATTTAAATAATAATATTTAAATAAAATCAATTTGATTTCCTACATTCACACGGTAAGTGCACGATATAACAATTGTTACGAACGTGATTTTTATAAATTTTAAAGTAAAATTTCCTTTTTATGAACGTTTACAATGTGTTGAAATTTATTAAATTCACATTTGTTTACAAAAGTAAAAAATAAAAAAATAAATAAAGTTCCTGACAAAAAGCTTTATATCTAAATCTAAGTTAGTAAATAAATTGGGAAAATTAAGACATCCACCCTCGGATGTGAAAAACTTTTAAAATTTAAATCAGCATTAAAAGGAAAATTCCAAATTCGCAGGAATAAGAAAAACCTTTTCTCAAAAGGTACGAAACTAAGCCAAAGGCAGGGAGCAATCTTCTCATTCTCATTGTGAGCCGCGCATGAAAAAAGTGGCCCCTCGTGGAGGTTCTCGCGTCTTTCTTGAGTCGGCAGCAGTCATTTGAAAGCCCTCGTTTATGCTAAGGAGTTTTCACCCTTATCCCTTTATTCCATTCCTGATAAGGAGTTCATTCACATTTGGCGAAAAAAAAATTCACATTTCAACAATTCTAATTTCTCCCTCTAATTTTTCAAGTATTTAATACGCGTTTTAAACCAGATTAGTTTTTTTTTTGTGTGCAAAGAAAAGTTATAGTTCACGATGTTCTATTCAATAATATTAATCTAATCACGTAATGATATGAATGTCAAATGAATTGATGGTTCGGTGAAAAACAATTTTTCCAAACCTGAAATTTTCGTGTCTCAAAATAACGATAAACTTAAAAGAGTGAAATGGATCATCATTAACAATATCGTACATTCCGACATGTTATGGCCACTGAAATAGATTCCTCGATGTCCATAGGTGGATTTAATATTTGGTGACGAAATATATTCCGATGCTGGCTCGTCATACTGAAACATTTCTGTCGCTTTAATGAATTATTGCTATTAATGCTCCTCACGATGTTAGTAGGTAGAAGGAATACAGATTATTAAAAATATTTTCGGTCGTCACCCGATTTACAGGGATTTGCAAATAAATCAGTATTCCAAAATATGAGTTTAAGAATCATTAGATTTCGCGTGTTATTTGCGATAGAGTGTACGTTGAACAAATTCAATAATGTTGAATGTGCAGAAAAGGGCAGATATCAAAATGAGAAACCTTCTCCCTGTTCTTAATCCTTTCCTTTGCAATTCATGAAAATGGGTGATTTATTATTCTTAAGTCTCGGTGTAGAATTCCCAATAGCCATTCGGTCCAGATCGTGTAAAATTAAATATATGAAGAATAAACATGTTCGGAGTGGGACTCTTTAATTTCCCCTTACCGACCTGTCTAAGTTAGGGAATATTTCAAAATATGGATCGTCTCCTCCTGTTCGTTTTCAAAAACCATCATCATAACCGATTCGGATGATATTGCACATTTTACTTTTGAGAAGCAGCAGTAGAAGAAAATCACATAATTTTCCGATGAGGTGAATTTGGATTTTAAACCACAACAAGCCATGATAAATCGGTTAAAAAACTAACTTCGCATGAAAATTCAAATACCTCCTCCTTTCGGATGCGTTCGTATGCTGCACTTCTCATTACCAGTTTCTGGTGTACAAGAATTTGATTGATTTATTCATCGTTGAAATAATACCTCGATTTCCGTGCTTTGACTTTCTGCCGGGAAATGATTTTTCCAACCTTTATGGAAAAGTAACAAAAGTGCATGTCATCATTTTTATTTTTTCCCACTCTCAAAAAATTTTACACATAAAGCTCAATCGAATGAAAAATTCTTTGAGGGGAATTAACAATTCAGAAAAAAGAAATATAAAATTTTCCTCCTCTAAAGTGTTCGAACAATGTAAAGTAAAAGTAACGCGAAAATGAATCTGTAAAAATCTGATCTGAATTTAAAAGGCGCATTTGGATAGCTCGAAAAGGACTCCTGATGGAACGGACATGGGAAAGGTTGAAGAACGAGCGAATTTTAATAACATCCACTACAGATGTTAAATAATATTAACGCAATATCAAAATAAAATTCAATAAATTTGTACATTCTGTAAAGACAATGTTTTTAATGTATAAGTAAAACCCGTATTCGATTTCTTTATTGAATAAGATGAGGAAGTAATTCATCCGTGCTCGCGGAACAATTATATAAATGGGGAATCCCGGGACAAATGAAGCTTACCAGAAATATTCGGAATTTGGTAGTAAGAAAATTATTTTTTTTTTTGTTCCTTGCTTACTTAGCAGAAAAAGATCCCTGTAATTTCCGCTATTAGCGAAGATTTAACTTTAACAATTTCACTTGCTTTCCTCGTTTTTCAGCTGCAACAAGAAAATATTCTCTTTTTTCTCTTATCCAAAAGTTTTTTGCTCTTTTTTCTTCAAACGATTTCCTTAAGCTTATTCAGCGATTTATTTATCTTCCTTTTAAGCTTGACGATTCAATTTAACCCAAAACAATTACGAGAAATCATTCTTCTTACGTCAAATTTGTATGCGATTAATAGACAAATTAGAGGAGAAGATTTAAATGAATAATATTGAACTCGCCTTAAGGAAAACGGGTTTATTTTTTAAAATAAATTGATCGGCGTTAGCGAAATAGTTGCAGTTTAATGATTTTCAATAAATATTCGATAAACATATTTTTCCTTGCAAGCGAAAAGCACGTCAGCAGCGTGAAGTTAGAATGATACATTTGCAGAAAAGGCATTAATGAAATTAAAAATCTTTGTAATATAAATATATAATACAAAGGGTGGAAAATACCAAGGGAGTTCTTGACTCTTTTCATTGCAGTCAAGAGCCTCCAGTTCCATTTCGAATTGTATTCGAAAATGATGTCTAATAAGGTCTTTGAAGGGGAAATTACAACAGATGATGAAATAGAAGGAAATTAAAAATTGTAATAAAATTTAGAATAAAAACATTTATTTTATATTTACAAAAACAGTCTCAGGGGAAATGAAAATATTGTACTCATTGCTTGCACTACAAGATCGTCTTAAAAGTTCAACTCTTCGTCTGCTTTCCTATTTTATTAAGTAAAGTTTTCCTCTTTTAATGTGGAATCTTAAAATTATCAAAAGGTAAAAATGTAATCCAAACGGATCCATATCGATTAGTGCCATTGCTAAAGTAGAGTTCGGGACTATCTTTTGACACGCATAGACATGTTTCCCGTAGAAAATAACCTCGCCTCGCGTTATAAATATGGATGGGCAAATTGTTGTGCCAAAAAAACCCAAAACGGAATTATCAAAAGATTTCCTTTTGGATTCAGAAGGAATCAGTTTGGATTATTCTCAATCCCACTCGTGGATTATCACTTTGCTGGCCAGAATCCCGGAAAATACGTATTTCGCACCTACAGCAAAACTTTACTGTAAATTATGCTCATGCATCGGAAGATCAACAGAAATCAAGATTTCTGTTGCTTCCTCTTTACGAAGATCTCAAGCAAAATTTTTTTTAATTTGTTAAACTTCTTACTATCTACATTTCATATTTTCCTTTTTTTTGAATCATAGTTTACCATCAAGTTTCAATCCTAGTTTTTATGAAAATTCAAAATGAATATTTGCTTTTCCTCATAAACTATTTGAAATTCTGCAAATATCGTATTAATGACATTCTTGCTTATCAAATTTTTTATTATATTAAACAAATTTTTAAAATTACGAATCGAAATTTTTTTTACATGTTCCTCACTGTATATTTAACAAAACCTAATAAAAATCGTTGTAATGGTGTTTCTTTCCATTCCCTAAATTACAAAAAATTTTATATGGACATATACAAATCTGTTAAATCTGTAAAACAATGAAATCATTGTTTTACTTTCAAATTTCATGTGAAAATAAATTTATTGTTCCCCTGTGATGAGTGTCTTTTACCATATATCCTTTGATAATTTTTATCATTGTACTAATTGTTTTGCACTATTTACAACAATTTTCTAGAAATCAGATATCTAATTAAGGAGCCTCTAGAATTACAAACTTGATTTCTGAAATTGGCCGTTTAGCTTCCACATAGGTTCGTTATAGTAAAAACAACGTGAAAATTTAAAGGAATAATTATAGATTAAGGAATCCAATCAGTTTATTTTTACGTTACGGTTCAATCGAAGAAATTTAAGGTTAGTCCTAAATAACGATTTATTATTCGTATTTGACTCAGGATATGTGAAAAAGAATTTGACATTGGTATTTTCATTGTACCAAAACTTGAAATGTACATAATGCAAAGAGCCAATGGGAACGAAGGAGAAATATTCTGAAGTAAAAGTTTTCTTTCCTTCGGAATCAGATTGGTCCTCGATTACTGTTGCTCCCTTCTAGCCCGTAAAGAGAACACTCCCAGTGCTCATTTTACCAGCTTCCTCTCCCACTAATCTCTCATCTCTTTCGATGCCGATTTTCTGCAGCAAAAGCCAAAAGTCGATTGCCGTGGCAGGAGGAAAACCGAAATTGAAATGCTTAATGTCCTTCCGTCAACCTATACAGTGGAAATAGAAATTGAAATTCCAAATTAGGAAAATTTCTCTGCAGGAAATTATTTTGTTTACGTTTTATTTGCGTTGCCATCGAATTTTGATAGATTTATTGTAAAATTAGGCCCCGGAGGTGTCATCGGGAAATATGTAACATCAAATGGAACTGTGATATCGAATAAAAATATTATTGGCCTTTATTTTTTTCTCATTTAAAAAAAGTGTTCACTTGAAATTATATTATTCTTTTAGTCTGGTTAATAAATGATTTGCATTTTCTTATGTTTGTCTGAAATGAACTTCACTATAAAATAATTGATTATATATAAATATACATAATTATATATATATAAGATTATATATATAATTATATATTATACATAACTATATATATATTAAATATGTAATACAAATTATATAATATAATTATATATATATATATATATTTATGACGGACACACATTCTCAATCTAAAATTCATAAATCTTGTGTAAATTAATTTTTATTAAGTAGTATTATTAATTTACGATCATTAGCATACTGTATATATTAATATATATGAATGATATCAATTAATGATCATTAAAATAAAACTTTAATAAGAATAATTATAGATAATATAAAACTCTTTCCAATCTAGTTATATCCGATTTGTTAAATCAATTAAATATTTTTCTATTTATCAATTTTTCTTTATTTATCTTATAATTAAATCAAAACTTTAAATTTATACAGCTGAAAATTTAAAATTAAGAAATAAAGTAGAATGTATTAAGTTTATTAAAATGTTACTTTGACAATATTACATTAAAATAAAGTGCCTTGGAGTGTTTTATTCGATAAAATGGTAAGGCTCTTGATTGGGAGTTACAGGTATTTGGCTCCAGAACTAAGAAAAATTGTCCACGATCGATCCCAATTGATTTCATTTTTACTGTACATTATTTCATCATAAACTTAATAAATCGACACAGACACCGTTTTAAAGTATTATACATGTTACTCACTAGTTTATTAATTCCAAGATCAAGTCGAGCTATATTTGCAGCATACATTTAGTACATTCGTCAGCCCTGTTGGACTGCGATCGTTTTAAGTGCACCATTCTGAAAACGAACAAACCGTATTTTGCAATGTTTCCGAAACAGAAGACAATGAAATAAGATTTACATCTGAGAAAGAAGTATAAATAGTAAGTTTATAAATTTTTCTGCTAATTTATTTATTTTTAATTTTTTTCATTTAAACCTTCGAAGGCAAACTTTTTGTATCAAATTTGAATTTTCTGACGATTGTACAGGAAATATATATAACAATGAAAAGTAAAAATTTCGTTAATTAATATTTTTCATTGATTTTTTTTCCAGTTGGTTTTGAAAGCCGTAAAATTTTGATTGAAAATTAAGCACTTTAGTAAGGTAAATAATGAAAAAACCCGAACCGGAAATGTTGTCCGCCAACCAAATTCGTCCAGAAAATCGAGAAAATACTTTATTAGTATTGTGATTGACAGAATATTATCGCAGAGGCTCCATTAATCATGAACACAATACATATTATTGCCTGCAATAGTCATTACAGTTTTAATGATTATTTAGTTTTGCGGAGGTGCACAGCAGGGTTTGCTGTCGCTGACAATTTGTGATCCGCATTTTAATTGGCCCTAAAACGGCAGAAATTTTCTATCTTTGATATTAGATAATGAAAAACCATTTTCGAGTATTCTTCGGAAAAGTCGCACAGTTCGTGCGAAAGCAGCAAAGAATGTAAACCATGGTTGGAGCTACGTGTTATTGTCATTTTTTCATCTTCAAAATAAACTGTAATTCCAGCACGTTTTATGACCGGATGAGGCAGGTTAGTGGCCAGCGAACTTGTTCGAAAGGTTCTAAAACACCAACTGAAATGCAGTTTTTCAAAAAGCCATGACTTACGATATCATCAGAGAAACTTTTCGTGAATTTCATCGTTAGATGGTTTTATGAATGTCAGGATTTATTTCCCGCTTGTCCAGATTCAATTTCTGCTCCCGCATTGCGATTGGAGCGGTAAAGGAGCCTTCAGAGAATGAAAAATTCTTAGCAATTTCGAATTCACGCAGGAATCATCGCAGGAAACTCCGAAAAAATGAAAAGTACTTCGCACAGAATGCTTAATATCCATCACTTCGAATCCACTTCATCTTTATTCTCCGGCAACAAAAGCTCGCAGGAGTTAACCGATAAATGTTGGGAATAACCACATGAAATTAGAGATGCAAAGACAATGCGATGGAGCCATCAAAATTAAGGTTTATCCCAGGAGGATTTCCACTGGGAAATGAGGAAAATCGTGGGTCTTGGAGTAAGTCACGTCCACGTTTAAAGCAGTTTATTGCAGCTGCTGTTGCTCAAAGAAGTTTCCGCAAAGGAAACCGTTATGAAAATTTCAAAGTTTAAAATAATCTTTGGCTTATTAAAGGCCTCTTAGAAGTATAAATTGATGCAAATTTTCCTGCACTGTTTTACCCAGATTTACATAAAAAATAATAATCTTTTCCTCAGGAACTCTTAACCTTTTTTCAGTATCGATATATTAATTTTAATATTCACGAACCTTAAACCATGGCTATGAATATTCTTGATGTGACTCTTCCTTTGAAAATTTTTTTGTACTTAACCGAAAAAAAAGCATCATCATTTTTATTCAGGAATCGCATTTTAATTGTCTTTCATCTTAAAATAGAAAAAATTAAGTAAAAGAATACAGATTCTGTCGAAATTTGACGTTTTAGCCCTTTAAACTGAATTTTTAACTGCAAAAAACGTATCAGAGCAATGGAATTAGATCACCATATACTGATTCCGAAAGGACATGCAAAAGCATATACACTGAATAGGATAATTAAATGACAAAAAATTAACGAAGGAACCTTAAGCATCGGAAATAAGGAAAAAAAATTAAAATTCAATGAAATTATTGCTACTGAAGATTGAAAATTCTTCTTCAGTTTTAATAAAGAGAAGTTCACCGAATAGTTATACAGCAACTAAGGGCATATCGATCGAGCACGTTCCTTTTTCGGATGTTTTTTGCAGGATAAATAGTCAGAAACCTCGAAGATGGAAGAGCAATACATTTGAGCGGGGAAGAACTTTTACATGAATAAGAAAAAAAATATTTTCCTGAAAAAGAACTTTAGCTTATGACAGAGAAGAAAAGTTTTTCTTTAGGGGAAGACAATCGACGTCAACAAGACTACACTGATGAACGATAAAAGACAACCTTCCAGCCTTTGACAAGTGACGTTTTCATTCTTTTGATATTTCTCTGGAAAACCTAGTCCTGAAAAAGTTTCTGCCGAGGATTTCCTAAACAAAACTTGTCTTTTCGATCTAAAATCTTAACAGACAACTGAAAATTTGTCAAACTAACGAGCAGATGAAGCCGCGTTTTAGCTTTAAATTTAAAAAAAAAATAAAAAACATAAAAAATTTGATTGCAAATAATCTTAGTTATAACTTGCATATTCCGGAGGGATCCTTATAGGAGTTTATGACACGAAATAATCTTAACACAGTTAAAAGCTGTTATTTTCAAGCTGTGAAATCTCATTCAGTGCCAATTGTAAAAAAAAAAAAAATCCTCATGCTTTCTTCCCTTTATGATGTGCGTCACAACTTGTGCTGCAGCATCAACTTCATCCCTTACGTGAATTATATTGCGCTTCAATCATGATTATATACATGTAGCGTATGCCTATTTGAATGTAAGCGCCCCTGGAAAAAAAAAATTGAAATATTTTCGAAATGAAAACGCGGTCGATGTTTCCAGCTTTTCCAGTTTCGGAAATAAAACAAGAACAAAGCAAAACGGTCAGTACAATATTAAAAAAGCGTATGTTCATGTAATGTGAACAAGAAAATACCTAAACGCTCCATTTCTAATTGAAAAGGGAAATTGGTCAGCTAAATCGATATAAATGCGAATGCAGAGTTGCAGGATCATATTTGGAAAGCGCCGCCCGCACAATTTTCTGAGGACTTGCTTAAAAATGGAAATTCCGGTGAGCATGCTTGCCTCAGATAATTTATTTATGACTTTTATCTGTTCGATTCCATTTCCATCATAGGAGTTAATCTGTAAAATTTTTCAGCTGTAAATGAGAGGAAAGCTTCGAAATGGCCGGGATTCTTCGATTTTTTTTTTTCTCCAGCCCCGTAAACGGACCTCTCATAAAGAAGCGTTAAGTGATGATTTTGCAAAATGCTAGTTGGCAGCCGTTATCAATCCCTGCGTAAAAAATCTGGATAAAATCTCTCGGAAAAATTTCTTAAAAACCGTTCATTTTTCTTTCTGCTTCGGGTAAAATTTTCCACTTTTCTTCCATTTTGCTTTTCTTTCCCTTTTTTTTTCTTACTTTTAAAATAATCGCTGAATTTTCCACGTCCGGAGTAGCCACCTCTTTTCTTTTGCAAAAACTGAAGTGAGATACATTCTCCTACTCGCCCTGCATTCTCTACAACTTCTCAAATTTTTGAATTTTTAATTACAATTTTTCCTACTGTGATTCCGTTATTTATTCCACCTAAAGTAATGTAACCACTTTCATCTCCTGAGCATATAAACAACAATTATGCATGAAGCAGAGCTATTTGCTTATTATTCATAAGTAAAATTATAAGTTAGGAACTCTCAGTTACCATTCCTAGGTATTGCAATAGTGTAAAAAATGGAAATTATAAATTTGATTTATAAATATTGACAGATATCAGTTCCCGACATTGAATTCACTGCATTTTTAATGAATCTAAAAAGCATTTCAGAGTATTTTTATTAAGCATAAATTTATTTACAAATAATAAAGTACCGTTCTAACTAAATATCTGTTTAAATGTTAAATTAAATAATCTATTATGGAATAAAATTAAATCTAAATATTTATGACACTTTTAAAAATTCATGAGTATTTTTATAAAATAATGGAAATTAAGCTAGAAAAATTATACAAAATCAGAGCCTTAAAACTGAGGTGAAGATCAAAAGAAACTAAATCAGAAAACAGATCAGATGCTGCGGCCGATTCGTATGATACATCATTTTAATGGAAAAGATTTCCATTTCCTAGCATTCCAGTCTTCATTAAGAGCACAGGCTACCGAACCGCATCTTAGCATATTTCTAACCTAAAAGTAATATATTGGAATGCTCTTAGTTGAGGACGGCCCCGGTATGAAAAAAAAATGCGAGACACCACGCAATGCTGTCTGGAATGGACACCAGTGCAAATTTTAAAAAGGAGAAGCTGGTGCGATTAATCCATGCGAGGCATAATGCAGACCTGCGATGACCAGTTACGACAAAGACCGACAATGACCAAACTGATTTAGCTCCGGGAAGATTGCATCGTCGGAGGAAAAGGCAAAGAAGAATAAAATATGGACTTGAAGCCATCTCTTGTAGCTGTAAGCTACAAAGGCAATTTGTCTTTTCTGTTCCCTCAGAAAATGTCTTAAAGAAACAATACGAACGAGGCAAGCCAGACCGGTATCGCAGTTTTCGGGTACCGCAACTTCAGACAATACAATTGCCAGCTGACAAACAAAATTTATTCTCATGAAAGGATAAGATCAATTGTCATCTTGCGAGGCCACCATTCTCTCTACGAGAACCATTGCCGATGATCTCCTGCTGTATCACATAGGAGTTGATCGAGAGAAAGCAACACTTCTTGGAGCGAAAAAAGGAAGAAAAGGAACGAAAATGACCGGGACATATCATGATCGAGTGACTGATTTATCATGACTATCACAATCAAACCGCAAAAATAACAGCTCGGGTAAAAGTCTAAGGCAATTTTTGGATTCACTGACGGGCTATCATGGCCTACACCGCGATGACAAGCAAAAGCAAGAGGTTTTAGCTGGCATGAGCGCTTTACATTCGTACCATTAAAGAGACGTGATGATCCTCCTTGTGAAGAATCCAATATTTACTTCATATTGAAACAAAAGGAGGAACATTTGAGCCAAGTTGAGAATCCATAAAATAACATTATCAAATCATTTATATAGCTGTAGAGAAAATTTGCTTTTCTGAAGACTCTCTAGAAGTTTTTTTTTTTTTTAATTACTCATAACTTTTAAGACAATAAATAAAATCCAAGAAAAGCTAACAAATAGTAACAGTCAACTTTTGTGATCAATTCTCACAAATTGCTTCGGGAGAAACATTTAGAAAAAGGAAACAACGAGAAAACCATCTAAGGCCAGTAGCAGAGAAAGGAATTTCATCAGCAAATCAAATGTTAAGTAAATTAAATTCTTCACACTTTTAAATTAACAATTTGTAGTCGAAAATTCGATAGAATGAACAGAGGAAGACATCATCACTGAAACTGTCATAAAAATAAGAGAATTCTTTTTAAAGTAGAATATGCGTTCCAAAAAATATGATTATCCATATCCGCTTTTCTGCAAAGATCAGCAGTTTAAAAAATGCCCAGGATATTTTTGTAGAGAGGCGATGGCTGAAGTGTGATTTCATGTAAGTATTTTAATAATACCGAATCACTGATTTTAATAATTTTGAGGAATATTACAGAAATAAAATTTAAAAACAAGACCAGATAAAATGCAAAATAGCGTGACAGAAATGATTATTTATCATACATTTTATTACGTGAGATGGAAATAGATAATTGGTATCCAGAAAGTCGCATTTAGAATATCTACGTCATTTTTCTATTTCCATGAAAAGATTGTTGTAAAGGAAATCGTTTAACACCCAATTCATAAAGAATACATATTAGTGAGTGAAAGAGAAATTTCTGAAAAGGAATAGCTGCAATAAATGTTTTTTAGAGAGCATGGATACTAAAAGTGGTTTGCCTTTCATAACTTCCCGGATGGTGTAGACTTTTGTGATTGCTCATTCACCTTAATTTTGAATCACCTTTCCCATACATTCATCAATCAAGCTTTTATCTACTACGTGCACTTCTCGACTTTCCCTCGCTGTAAAAAACCAATTTTCTACTGTTATTTAAATTAAAACATCCGGAAGATTAAAATTTTTTAATATACATGTGCGTACGTGAGTATACATTTGTCTTGCATGGATTTTTGATGAGTTCTTTATCAATTTACTATTAATAAATTATTTACCTGATACACTCACTTTCTTACTGACAGAACTTAATTTTTTTTTTATCGCTGTTCAAAGATATTTAGCAAAGATTCCAAGTTAAGGTATGAAATTTTACTACTTTGCTTTTATTTACTGAAAATTTATTTCTATGTTCAGAGTATCAGAATGAATGAATGAAGTGAGCCTTCAGTTATCACGGTTTCTATTTGGAATAAAATAACTTTCTTAAGTTTTTTTCCCCAAGTTAATTTTCAATTTTCTTATGAATATCAAAAAAACAGGGTGTGAATTCAGATCGGAATTCCTTCTTGTCCCGCCAAGGTTGCCAAAAGAATACTTAACAGTTCATAACGAAAGCTTTAACATTTAAAAAATTTCGTATTTTCTGAATTTAGACGTAAATCATATGAATATTGGTCAAATATTTATTTTTTGCGGGAGAATTCAGCGGTTATTGCCGCGGTCCCGAACTTGCGATGCGCGAAAAACAATGCGACCAGATAACACACGTACGAGTTATGCTGGACGTGCGAGAGGTCGGAACGCTGAGCAAGCAGCCGAAAAGGATGCTGAGAACGAAACTGAGGAAAAATGGACATCATGGAATTGAGGATCTCCCTGACTGGGGGGCAAGCGATTGCCAGCCATTTCTTTAATGTAATCACACAGCCGGATGAGACTTCGGAAAACAGGGAAGTCTGGAGGAAAATTATTAAGACAGGCTGTCATGAAATGAATTATTTTCCATCCAATTTACAAATGATTTGCCTTCAGCTTGAAAACCGTGTTTGGAAAATCTGTTTCCGCGACAAGGTAAAATGATTTCGCCTAACCTGGTTATCGTTCAAACACTCCAAAATGCGACACTAATATCTTATAAGTCGAAAATTTTTCTTATGCTCAGACCCTGATATTTATTTACGCACTAATTCGAACGAAAATCTTAATTAAGATTATTGAATAGTTAACGCATTTACGAACACATGATTCGGATTTTCCATTACGTGCCATTTGCACTTGAACTTATTTAAGGCGCAAGATTTTTATACGGGGAGATCTCGCAGAAAGCAAAAACAAATTTTCAACGACAAACGAAGCTTCTGATGGAATCCTGTTGTAAGGCGTATCATAAACAAAATTTAATCTATGCATCCAATATAGAGTTCAGTAACATAAAGTTTTTTTTTTAAAAAAAAAAAAAAAAAAAAAACCATAATGTAGTTTTACGTGTTTTCTCTGTTCAATGGATGAAAACAAATTGAGATTTTCCTCAAAAAGCAATTTTCTCAAAATCTCAAGCACCATTGTTATAAGAGAGCCGACGTGAACGTAAGAAAATGGGCAAAACTCTTTTTTCCTTAAGCACCAGTCCTTGTGTTGTTTTAATTAAATTAAATGATAGTACCAAATAATCCGACTGCTAATTAATCAACTTGATTAATGCTATTTATATAAGTGGAAGATGAATGAAGATGTGTGGATTTTGGTTCTCTCCCAGAAACCAGACTTGACGGCTGATGGATAATCCTCGTTATCCGAAACGTATTCATTATTTCTCCATCATGGGTTCTTTCAATTGTCATCGATTCAGTTAAACATATTTAGGTGAAGGGAAAGAGAGGAGGAAAATGGGGAAGCTCGTGGAAAAATATATTTTCGCCATAAAAGAGTTAGGAAGCGGGATCTTGCGGGGAAAAAAAATGTCTTTCAATTTCTCATTCTAATGAATTTAGATTCTTCTTCCGCTCCACGGAAAACATTCCGAGTGAGATTTCCCTCAATCCGTCGGGAAAACCCTTTACGGAAAAACATTTTTTTTTTTTTCATAACTTGATTAGTGCAAAATTTAATACAAGCAAAGGATCCTGGTGTCTGAAACAATTTTGAATACCAACTCGGCATTAGTTTTAAACGATGCGGCCTCCCGCTCGCGACAAAACTGAGGGAGTTGAAATGGGAGCTGATTTTTACGTATCGCATCCACACGATAAAAGAAAAAAATAATAATAATAATAATAACAATTTTATGCTCCTAAATATGAATTAATTTGATGTGCAATTAATTTTTAACATTAGGAAAGTGAACGGAGTGCAAAGGATGGATGTGAACGGAAGATAATTGCCATTTGAATAAAAACATTTTCAAGGCTCGTCAAAAAACTTTAAGCTTGTATGCTGCTCCAACAAAGAACTTTAAAATTTGATTTTCAGTTCTAATTGAAGAGCCTTCCGTTTATCCAATTTCCTGTGTCATCTTTGATCCTGTTTGCCTTGCTACACTCGGATACGACATAAATAAAGTTTATATAAATTTATATCATAAAATCACCGACTATCTTGTTTTAAAAATCGTTGAAACTTCAAAAACTGATCGAGCATAAATTTTAATTAAAAATAGGTATACATTAATTTAGAATGCGACACGCTCCTGTATTCATACTATGCCTGATTTTATTTTTCTCTCGTGCTGTTTCCATCCTTGTGCTTCGGCTTAAGCTGCTATTTTAAATTTTTCGCATCGGCGATCAATACTCCACAGAAATTTAGTAAAAAATTTAAACTAATTTCAATCGCAATAACTGCATTATTTTTATTTAGTTTCAAGAAGATTAACGTAACTGAATATAAATAAATTTACGTATTATTAAATTCTTATACTAATAATGTAAACACTTTATGTATATTGACTGTTAAGTTGTGGTGTTCAATAAAAGCTCTCAACTGATACTCGAAATAGATTTTAATTTTTGAAAAATTAAATGATTTAGGCGCCGAGGTAACATTTTAACGATTGGAAAAAACTGAGAAAGTTAAGGCTTCGATATTGCAAGAAACATATCGACACGTTCTATGGATCATTTGATTTCTTCATTCATCTTCTCACATTGTATCAACGGATTATAGACGAAAATTATCTGGCGAAATCGATTGGGTACCAATTGCATTAATCACGATTTGCCATAATTAAAAAGAAATGATCTCATCGAAGGAATTTTCATTCGAGAAATACGCCACCATTTGCATGGGACCGAACAAGACAACTGTCTTCCTATTCTCTTGCTACCGATGACAAACGGTATTTATTCATTGATGGAAACGATAGAAACCTGCAGAAAAAGGACCTAAACAAATATCTTGAATCTTATCTCAAGTAACTGAGTACAAGGACGGTGACATTATATTTGTCATTCATACTAACGTTAATGTGAACCACAAAACGAAAACTTTGCTTGTGCCACATGATTGCAGCTTGTCCATCGCGAGCAGGTACCGTTTCGGCGAACAGCGCGGGCGAACGGCCCGCGTCGTCGTTCGAACTCCGTCCTTACGGATTCGCAGGGAAATCAGCGATGGACCGACCCGGTTGCTCCTCTCTTCTTTCGCTTCAAATCACGTCGAGCCATAAAATATTAATAAACTCTTTTATAAAACTGCAATGTTCGCCGGATTTATTTTGATTCCACTCAACTTTACGATGTTGATACAGCCTCTGATTACCAGGCTTTCGAGTTCATGCCACACCTTCCTGATCTCCGAAAGACGGAAATCGCTTCTCAGCTTACATGGCTACCGAGTGATTTCCTTCATTTCGCCTCGTGGAAAACCGAGTCTCAGCATTCGAATCGTTTCCCTTCTTCGACAGTTTTTTCCCCGGGCTTGATGCCGGCAACAATTGTTTCTAAAAAAGTTTTTTTTTTTTTTTTTTTTATTCAAACAGTGTTTAAAAAAAGGTTTCTCATTTTATTCCGAAAAAGTGATAAAGTAATGAAATCAATAAAAGTGATTTATATTGAATTGCTGAGGATACTTGAAAAAGGTAGCTCAACAAAGGGTTAAAGAAGTGAAGACGTGGCAGAAGACAAAGGAAGAAGTTGCGTTTCCGATAAAATTTTCTTTTTATTCCAGACTCCATTCGGTTCCAGAAGCGGCCTCGACTTTGTTCCCTTTTCCTTTCGCCCTTCAGATTTTGTGTCCCGTCAAACACGTTCGTCTTCCCCGCATATTTTGTTTAAAAAATTGATTTCTCGAAGTTCCAAAGGAGAAAAAATTTTGAAACTTATACGTGTAGAACCATTTCGGCGATAGATAATTGAATACAAACATTTTTTTTTTTCGCGTAACCTCGCGAAAATGGCAATTTCCTGCCTTAAGAGTGCCGCCGGATACTCCAAGCTCCTTTACACTGCCAAATCGTTTGGAAAAAATTTTGTATCCAGCGCCAGTCATATCATAAATCAATAAAATATAATCGTATATTTCATACTGAATTTTTCACATATAATATATGCATCTTCTGCCTTTTAAACATGTACGTTTTTTGAATTTTTCGGTACACGCTTGGTTAACTTCTCTCATGCATAGGGAAAACTTTGCGATTTTTCAAAGTTTGAAAAAAAAAAAAAAAAAATTCTGTACGTCTTAAGCTATTTCGAATGGGGTAAAAAACGTTTACCTGTAATGTATTTGCTGACAAAGTTCTAAAAATTTCATCCTGAATTATTAAAATACCATTTCATTAAATGATTTTATTTTTTGACCTTAGTAATAAATGTCGATGCCGATGAATCATATTGTTATTGCCCAAAAGCTGCACCTTTTATCGCACGTTAAGTACAACCATAAGGTAGCATTCGCACGATGTTTTCCGTTCAAAGTGCCCCGAATACCGATTTTGACCGCTTAATTTTTATCCATTACTTCGTAGAAGTTTTAAAAATGTTTAATTTTACAAATGAAGTTTAAGCCCACGTAAACTGGGGTTTTGAAGGCTTCAAAATTAAGAAAAGGAAGCCACCTTCGAGGTTAATTCAAATAAATTTCGTTCGTTTGGTAAAGACTTGCAATCAGAAAGTAAATTTGCGGACGCACGGAATGTTTTACAGCACCCGGGGCAGCCCTTCATCCATTATTTCGTTTGAACCGCGCACACAAGCTTGTATTGAAATAAAATGTAAGAGACGCTAATGATGGCAAGATAACCAATGCGGAATTGACAGTCTGATTTAATGAAATAATAGCAATGGTAAAAATCTCAAATTTCCACGACGGTCATTAAGCCTTCAAAATACATGCAGCAGAAGGGAACGGTTAAAAAAATGGGAAGGCTCCCCGAGAAACGAGCTAAGCATTCAATTACGTTCGAGAAGGCGTGTAATCGAATCCTCTTAGCCTTCTATCGCTCTATTTCCTACCCGTCCTCCCTCGCGCAGTTCTTCGCCCTCTAATTTTTTAATATTTGGAGCTCCTCATTCGAATTCCCGTTCCGCTGCAGCGACACAAGCAACGATTTTCCGTATCCGGAGGCAGGAATTCAAGTGTAATGTCGGCTTAGGAAGGTAGAAAAGCGGAGGCCAAAGATGAAAAGGTAATTTTGTAGCGACACCCAAGGGAGAATGTCTTGAAAATCTGGATTATGGGCTTATTAATCGCGGAAAGATGCTGCTCGGTGGAATGATCCTTTCCGGGGCCGGAATGCCAGGAAGATTGATTTGGATCCTAGTGCTAAACATTTACGACGAATTCTGGAATTAATGCCTCCTGGATCGGAGTGATTCGAGGCGGGTGGGGATGGTAAGTGATGTTTTCATCCGGTGTTTCTTGGTAAATTATACATCAGCGTGTGATGGTAATCGAATTTAATCTTATAATGATTCTGTTAACAGTTTAAATTCTAAAATGACGGAAAGATTTGATTCGGAGGCAATGTGCAATATCGCAAAGATTTTAAAAGCATTTGAAAAAGCAGGAGATGATGAGGGATGCTGCCGCTGCTATACTATTAACAGATTATTGGAGATGGGGGATGGAATCCCCGAAAACTTGCTTTTGCGGTTTTACAGCGTACGTATTTAAAAAGTGAAACAGAGGGAAATGCGAAGGATTAACGTTATAATGGCGCAGAAAGCAACACGAGGAAACGCAGTGTATAAGGTAAACCACCGCAACTGGAATATGAAATGGGATAGTTTTCACGGTATTTCGTTCGATATCGATTGCATGTCCCAGTATTGTTAATTATTAACTACTACTTTCAATTTAAGTTATAAAATAAAAATATTCTTATTGGTTTGAAATAGGGTAATCAAACTGCTTTTTATTAATTTCAAAGGCTTAACGCTTAATGAATATTCAAAAATAAAATAAAAACTGACGGATTTTGCTTAAATATTTTACAAATTTCATTTGCGCAAAAGAGAGTAAATCCCATTGATACAAAAAGGTAGGAAGAAAGAAATTTTATTCCGGTTCGAATGAGAATCTCAAATGGTATCGAAATACTCGTAAATAGAGAAAATCTCGTGATGAAGCCTTCCCGATTGCATGAGTCAGCTACTCAATTTGCTGAATTTCAAAATTCACTCTTCCATTATTCAAAGTTCCCATTATAAAATTACCAATTCGTAAGCAAAAGTAAAATTATCAGTCAACAAATCTTAAAATGCGCTATTCCTACAGTATTTCGATGTGAATGTGTCTCTAACTTTGAATGAAGATTTCCTGATCAAACAATCGGTTTTTACATGAAAAAGAAAAACTTTTTATAATGATATAGGTTTCACCGGAAGAATCAGATGATAACAGCTCACTGTTCAACGTTCTTCTTATTATTATGTAAATTTGCTAAATGTGATTTAGCTGTTACTGGCAAGTATCTAGCCTCCCAAATCTTACTTTCTAAACAAATGATTTTGACATTTACGAAATCTGAAGTTGATTACTGGTCAGCCATTTCCTTTCTAACCTAATGAAATCTAAAATAGAATTCAGATACCTAAAGAGATTATATTTTGCATAAAGCGCAAATCTTTTCATAACCCTTCATATTAATCATTGCGTTCGATTGTTCATTTGAACAATTCTTCGTCGTTTTTATCCGTTTTCTGAATTTAGCGAACTTAAATATGAAGCACATTGTGTCATTTACTGAATTAGAATATCTGACTCTGTTAAGGCGATTTCCTCTCTTTGCAACAATTATATATTAAAACAAATGCGTTTTATAAATTAAATGCGATGATTTGCAAATGCAAATCTGCATCGAAAGTGAATACTTTCCCAATACAACTGAAATTCATTTATAGCGAAACTTTTTTTATTTTAATTATAAAAATAAAATAATAAATTTCTATAATTTTTGCATCTCGAATTTTATATAGTTTCACATCTTTAATCATTTTTTAACATTATCATGATCTTGTTTTACAAAATCCCACATCTTAACCAGCTTTTTAGCCGACATTAATTATTTCTCGGAGAAGAAAATTCTGAATAAGACGAGATCGTGTATTGGATTATAAGTTATTGATAACTTATTAGCAATCTGTTCCTTAGTGTATCTTAGCAAAAAATTAATTAAGAAATAAATTTTTAAACATTGAATTTTCCTAATAATTATAATGAATCACGTCATAAGCAAGGGAAGAGGATTTTGCAAAATATTATTTTTGATTTATTAAAAACGTGTTTTTTTTTTTTTCAGTATCATCTGGAAAACTATATTCTGTCAATCGGAAGTCCCAAAAACCAACACCCACATGAAAATCATTTGATTTTGCAGCATTTTAGGAATTAGGAATTTTTTATCCATAAAAAATCTTTTACGTGTCGAAAATCAAACGAAATTCCTTGCTGAAAGATCCACGTTGTTGCAGTTAAAAATTAAATGAGTACAAAATGTGAATATTAATTGTGAATAAAGAAAAAAGAAATAAAAAGTAAAAAAAAAAAGAAAAATTTGTTAGGATTTGTTTTTTATTGCAAAAAGAAAATGGAAAACAAGAAACTTTTCCTCAGTTTTCTAGATAATAAACTTTTCACTTATTTCAATAAATATTAGAATAAAGCTCAATAAAATTTGCGAAGAAGCTTTTTATACACGAAAATGTTAAACTCATTTATAAATTATTGTGAAACAAACGAAAATTAGGACGAAAACAATTTCCGAAGCGAAAACGGCAATTTTTGAATGATTTTAATCCCCGACGCGAGCAGAAAAGCATCCTAAGCATTTTCCGTAGCGTTTGCAGTTGGATTTTTTCTTCGGGCCTTGGTTTTCTGCAGGGAAACGGCATTATTTTTACTTTCATTTATTTTTAAGAAATTTTTTCACGATGAAAAATTGCGCTTACAGACTTCAGAAAGGGAGGGTTTGACTTAGGATTGTATCCTGCAGTGAGGAACGGGGATAAGCATTTTTCCTATTACCCCGCTTTGTCTTTTTTTTTTAGAGAAGAATAAGACTTCGAACGAGCATTCACGAGCGTTCGAACTGAAGAGTTCGACTTGCTAAATTGCGATGTTTTCCATAAAAAAAAACAGGAACGTCGACGTCGAGATTTAACAAAAATGATATATTCTTGATAAATAAAAGGAGAATGATGAAATTGAAATATTCGATTTCATTTTTAGGGCTTAAGTCCTGCACTTTCCTTTTATTTTAAGTCCTGTTCCAGAGGGTGCGTATTTTGATTATATATATATATATATATAAATAACGGTCCGCCGATACATATGATTATTTAAAATATTTAGCAATGCATGCTGAGGAATGAAAGTTAATTGCCTTTGAATATTCAACACCATAAACAAGCATATAAATTTTATCTTTTTGGCATGTAACAATGCAAAAAAATTAAGTTTGAAAGATCGATCATAATTCCCTATATTTCCGAATATATCGGCGATCAAATTACGGAAAAGTTAACATGCCTCTCTCTCTCTCTCTCGGTTTACAATAGCAACCAGTGTTCAACCTAAACCTGTGAAAATTGTAACTTAGCCGAATGCTACAAAAACCCCATAATTCGTTTCTGTTTATGTGTGGTCAAGGTGAATAAAATTTATTTTAATATGTATTGCATATGTATAATTAGGCATATTGTATGAGAAATAGCGTTAGACCAAAAACTTTCAGTACTTCCACAGAAAAGTGCACGGCGATAGATCACTTAGATGGCGCCATTTGAATGCAGGTATTGTTTCGGAGTCACGTACGTATTGCAGAATTGAAAGCTTGAAAGTAGAGATGGCTGAGGGCGTTAAGCAAATTTCATAGGCGTAAAAGCATCGCTTTTCCAAATGCCAAGTAAAATGACACAGTTGAACGATGATTATTGAAGTTTAATGGTAAATAGACTGAGGAAGATGATAAATTGATTCGGTCTCAAAAAGATGAAACGAGATATTTTAATAGCTTAAATTTAACGGAACCAGATTAATCACGCTGAATTCTGCCGAAATTACATTACAATAACAAAATGAAATGTTTCGCCGTTTAATAAAATTGACATTCAGAGCTTTTACTTTGTAATTATTCATAAATAAAAATTCCTTAACTTTATCTACGATTTCCGTTTGCAAGTGTGGAAATATCCAATAGGGTTTAGTGGCACGAATTTCAGTCTCACCCCGGACAGTGTTTCATTACTGCCAATTTAATTATGAAATCAATTACGCTCTCAAGGGTTTTGGCGCTCATTTGGCGGAATTCTGAAAAATGTCGCCAAGTTTTCTGGAGAAGCTGGCTCTAGCCATTAGATGGATTACTGTTTCAGCGCTTTCTCGCCGGATGATGCCAGAAGATTTTCTGGAGAGTCGACGTAAAGTCGAAGTATGTTAATTTTAATGTGTGCGCCCGCGAAATGGAAAAGCAAAATTCGCATTTGTGTTATCCGGCAAGAGCTTTCCATTTCTCCTTTGTCATTTTTACTTGACGGTGAAGTGTGTCTAAATAAATAATTATTTATTACGCCACCGTTAATCGTGTGCTTAATTAATAATATCGTGTGGTGTAAAAAAAAAATTTACTCTTTTCTTTAATCATTATTATTTTCTTTTTTTTTTTTGTTTTATTACTGTATTTCTAGCATTTAATTTTATATTTTTTTCCTGTCGTTGTATTACGAATCAAAATTCACGGGTTTCGAATCCGACGGGTCTCCGATGCAGAAAGCCGGATCTTCCAAGCCTTTAAATCATATTTAATTAATTTAATTGCTTTCTACATTTTCATTAATTGTCAGTAAGCGCCAGGGAATGAAATAATCTAAAGGACATCGCAAGCCAGAAAAATATAAGAAAATGATTATGACATTAGTGTGAATGTCTAATTTCTATATAAATTAATTTATTCGAATTATCAGCTACGATCTTACAGCACTTAAGCATCATTCCTCTTATGCACGAGTGCATAACGTTTGAATTGACGCTTCTTCTTGCAAGGGGAATCCAAATCCACATTGGCTGGAAAATGTTCCTTTCCGAATTTGCAAATTCTAGAATTAAACCCACTTCAACTTGCATTCTAATGATCTTCATCAGCAGCATCCGCGAAGAAAATTAAAAGAGACCCAAATATGACCCTTAGTTGGTATGTCTAAAGCTGAAATTAGACTCGTCGTCACGTATTTCCCATAAAAAGGAGCAGAGAATGATAAGATTGATGGATTGTATGAGAAATCGAGTCTTGTTTTAATGAGGGCAGAAGACGATGGAAAATATGGTGCTGATGGATGACTTCAACGAGGAGGATAAGTTAGAATTGTAGGGTTGCTAAGGTTGCGAAAAAGCCCGGAAAGGCAATGAAATTTGAGGGGAGTTATATAAGACATTATTTAAGGTTAAAAACTTTTCTGACTCTGGTTTACTTTTAAAATTTTATCTAAAATTTGACTCTCAGGACTTCTGAAACGCTGCTTTTGTAACACAGTAAGAAAGTCATATTCTGTTATTTGTATGTAGTTTCACGTTTTACTTTTTCTGCTTTCCAGTGTTTGATTTGAAACTTATTTAAACTTTTATTGTCAATATTTTATTTTGTGCATAACTAAATTCAGGTACAAACAATAAAAATTAAAAAAAAGAAATAAAATCTTTCTAATTAATAAATATAATGATATTTATTGAACGTATTTGATTTCATAATATCTGAAGTGTGTGACACATAAAAGTTCACTTTGCAGAAGGCTACTTTTTACATCCGGATCAATAGATATTAATTAAAAAAGGCATTATCGGTTTATAGGTATTTTTCAAAGAAAAATCAATTATCAATATTTTCTGATTTTGCCGGCCCACTATTTTCATCAGTTTCCAGGCTCGCACTTTGGATTTTGAGCTGGATGTTGCGGAATTTGAAGTTTCACCTTGCTCGGTGTCAACATTTTCGTGAAAAAACAGAAATAACGGGATGGATTGCAGATGACGTTATTCATATCATAAAACTAAATGAAATACAATTTCGTCGAGATATTAGGAGCCTTCGATGGAATGGATGTAATAAAAATATTGGGCATCGCCTTTGCCATGCAAATCTCGAAAACGGGTCACCAAATCTTCAAGTTAGAATAAAGGACTTCATTTGCACAATGGCCTAGAAGTTACGATGCTCGGGACGTAAATCCCGATAATCCTTTGGGTAACGTGCCCATTTACTCTTCTTGATGGGAAATGCCGTTCCCAGCAAATATGAAACTTATCCGAAATATCAAAGCTCGCGTCATTTTGCCAATATATATATTTGACATCTCCAACGTTAGTTAATACGAAAATGTATTGAAACTCAGAGTAATGAATTATCGCGTTTAATTACTTCGAGGCGTTGCAATCCAATGGCGGAGAAAGAAAAAAATTTATTAACTTTTATAATTCGAAGTTACGGGCAGAATGAAGGCTTGCCGTCGAAAATCTAAAGAGCCACAAAGTAATGCCTGAAACACAAGAATAATTTTTATTTTTCCCCCCTTTTGTGTGCAATTAATCTTCTCGTAAACCTCCGCGCAAGGACGGCAGATTTTCATTAAAATTTCCCACAGAGCGCAAGCAATCGCTTCCTAAAATCAAATTACAAATATGCCTTGCGCTGCATTAATAATAAAATTTTTTTAATGCACGTTTTAAGTAAAAACATTGCGGTTTTCGAAGCATTCCTTGATGATCGCCGACTTTCATAAGAATGAGATCTTACCCTTGTGCAGCATCCCTCCCGACCATCCTATTTTTCTTTTTAAATTAAATCTCTCGGGCGAACCCATTCAAACCTTTTAATGCGGCATCCTCGGAGAAAATCCCTCGGAAAAACCAGCAGTCCCTGCTCACTTTCTTGAGAGCCATTGGAAAACTACTTTTTCCCCGAAGCTTTATGAAATTATGACTTATTTTATGATGTGAAAGCTAAAACCAGACGGAAATTGATTCTGGTTTTTTTGTCCGACATGATTAAATGTGATCTTGCATTGATGAGATGGTCCACCAGTAAAATTTCATCGGGAAATTAGATTTTTTTCAAGAAGTTTCTGCTCTCGGATCGTGCGTCGACATGTGAGATCTTCATACGAATTCAACGCTGTATTTACAATTAAATAACTCGGTTGTACACTTGATAAACAATAAAAAAATTGAGCTCAAATTCAATTCAAACAACGAAAGTGGAATTAAAAAATTAAATTCGTTAAAAGTAATAATCGAATGCCAGTGGGAATGATCGAGTTGCTTCGCTCTTTTTGTTCTTGTGAAAATAAGTCACAAGTTCGAACTAAAAGGCCTCAAAGTTGCAAAAATTTACCTGTATTCTCCTTTTGCATGGACCTCACTTAATGCATCGTCTTCCATTACACCACCACAATAAAGCCTGAAGAGATATTATACGCAAGTTATTTATGCGATACTTTCCTCCATTTCTCATAGGGCTTAACATTTCGCTTACATTTTTGGCATTTTCGTATCAAACGGAATTGTATTACCTGACGCGCTTGAAGGGTTGCAGAATGGCAATAAGACCGCCAAAGGTTGGAATTGCCGAGAAAAGTGCAAAAATATAAAAATTTTGTAATATAAATCGTAGAAAAAAAAATAAAATATGTTTCCATTGCCCTCATTCATTTACCAGAAAGCCGGGGCTGATTATAAAGTCGCCTCGTAATGATTGTGGGGAAAATTCAAAACCGAAGATCTCATTACGTGTTAATATTTAGAAACTTTCAAGTAAAAGGAAGCAAATATAATTAAAATGTTGGAAAAAGTAATGATGAAAATAGTAAAGCCTCTTAGTCTGAGGATGAGAGTTACGTTAAAGAAATTAAATGAGAATTCTCTTCTTTAGTTAGTGTCCGGCTGCTGAGAAAAGGATATCTTAAGATTTAAGAAGCTTTACTCTTTCCCGGCATGAAATCTCTCTAAGAAGACATACTTCGGGATTATTCATGTACTAATTATTTGAAGATGGAGAATAAAAGATTTTTCATCGCAGACATAGGCAAAATTCTCATTATTAGCTTATCATCAAGCCTTTTCATATTCAAATTGCACAAACATGTACCGGGCGTCTAAGAAAGTTGTTAATTAAAAATCGTTTCTTAACATCTGCAGAATGTAATTCCCATTATTTTCATACTGAATTATTATCTCTAAGTAAAAATTTATATTTTAAAAAGAGATTTAAACATACGTCTGCATTACTTATATCTTTCATCGTTTAGTTAATTTTTGCGCTTACCTACAATTTCATTTTGCATTTGTCACACGATCTTTCAAATTTGCACCTTTTTTCAACTTTAAATTTTATTATATTTATTTTATACAAGTGACGTATCTTTTCTTTAATTTGTCAGTCTGGGTAAAAGGCAAAAGCGCTCTTTCAACATGAACTGAAAACCATATCTCGTAAGCAGGCAACAAAAAGGCGAAACTAAGAAGATATGAGCCTTTACGCGAGCAAGAAACGTCTTTTATTCCTTTGATGCTAGATTTGTATAACTCTGATGAGGTTTTTCAAAAATTCTACAACCGAAAATGAAATCTAAATGAGAAATCAGTGCACATTATAAAAGAATTCCAATCGAAGCCCCCGAGGGCTTTAAACTTTCATATTTGCAAAGAATTGTGTTGACCGGGAAAAAAGAAAAAAAACCTATTCCAACTCATTTTTCACATTTGCATTGTGTGATTGGGAGCCTTTTTTCCTCTATCACGGGGACGAAAGGGAGGGCGAACCTTTTTCCCTCGATATCCAATGTCTTGCAGTATGAAAAATGAGAGCTTTCACTTTATTTTTATATTTTAAAAATGTTTTTCCATCTAAGCCAGTAATCTCTCCTCTCTGTTTGTTTGCCGTTTTTCTTCCCCAGCACCATTAAAACCCATTATTCCACGTAGGATAATGAACCGAATTCCTATTAAGTTGTGGATAATTATGTTCCATTCATAAATAATCTTTTAAATAAAAGTTCCGCCTCTTTATTGGTACAAATCTCTCCTCCTAACACTTTTTGATTTTAATTCCATTATGTTAATTATTTTTACAAATAATATTTAGTTTTTTTTTTTTTTTGGCATCCATCATTCATTTTAAGGCTTGCACCGTTTTTGCGATAAGAAGAAATTCTTTCAAAAACGTTCATCTTTTTTAATTTACCGTATGGTTTTCAGTGAGAGGGAGAAATATTTTTTCCAGGATGAGAAAAGAAAAAAGGATATTATTGTTGGCTAAGAGGAGAGTGAAATAAAAGTGTTAAGAACGGTCTATGGATACAGATAATGAAAAAGAAAGCGGGAGACCGTAGAGATTTAACTGAGCAGTAAAAAATTCTATAATTTTATATCCCGGGGAATAACCGAAGAAAGCACTAGCCGAAAACATGAAGACTCCTTAATATTAAACATTCATTGAGCTGATATTCCAAATATAAAAGCTCCATTTAATTGCAATTATCCGAGTGAAGCATAATTGCGGGCCCGGTCTTCGAAAATTGCCAAAAGTTATCTCCGGCTGCCTAAACGACTATTTACGATATTAATTCTTCTAAAGCTGATTAACAATGGTCTTTGTTCAGCATGTTTTCCTCGACAAAAAGATCAATTCGTTTATAGTTTACAGTGACTAATTAAAGGTATTAAGAAAGTTTCTTAATGATGTTGCAAGCTGGAGCTTACAATCCAATTAACAATATATCGGTACCTTATTGTAATTCTGACGTGTTCGTCATGCATCGGTTAAACTTTCGGTCGAACGTCCGCGGTTCGGCCCTGTCGCGCCTCACCTACGTCGCATTCACCCCGTTACGATGGAGATTTTCCGAGTTATCCTTCCCATAGAAAAATCCGGAAAAAGTTTGACGATTACGGCCGGGCAGAAGTGGAAATGAGAAAGGTAGAAACTGCTAAGGAGCTGTGATTCCGGAAGGTTTGGAGCAGCGATCCCGCGGTTTAAATTTATTGCAACGTTAATGGCATTTCGAGAGGGTCTCGTGACTGATGAAAAGCAAAAAAGTTTTGACAAGTCATTTTGAATGGAGAATCAATCGTGGTTGCTGACAGTTCTCGGCCAACATTGTCGCCGGCGTTCGCTGCCGGTTGGGATACGTTCGCGGTCCCTCGACGCGAAGATTCGGCAGTTGTCCGGAGCACCTATCGCCGGCGGAGATCTCTTTATTTTGCGCACTTTTCGCACGGAGGGATGCGACATTCGCCGTTATTTAACGTGCGTCGGTGACTGAAAAGAATATCTGCGGCCTTTTTCAAAAGTATTTTTTGGGTGTACTTTTCAGGGGTTAATCTCAGTTCAAATTGCGTTTTCTGTTTCATAAGTTTTTCACGTCGGTCCGACACTTCTGAGATCTTAGAATTTTTCAACTGGCTCAACCCCAAAGGCGTAAATAACAAGTGAAAAAAAGGGAAAAAGTTTAAATGTTTGGGCCGAAGACTGCTGAAGGGATTTTTGGCCTCTTCCTTTTCATCACTTCCCCGTTTCGCCGGTTTTCGTTGCTTAATTTGATGGGAACTGAAGCCCTTTTTTTTGGATTGTTTGAACCGTTTTGAGTCTTCGAAAATTAAAAGTTAGCCGAGATCATTCGGGCTAGATTAACTTTGTGTTTTTCCATCTCGGCATTACCTTCTTTCGGCAGAAGATGTTTCATATCTTTAACGAGATTGTTTAACTTTTCCTTTAGCCGGGAGATTTCGTTTCCCGGTCGAGCATCCTGATGGGTAATTGTTCTAAAACTTCGATCTTTGTTCCGGGGCAATTGCAGTTGGGATCGCTGGATACCGAGTCGGGCATTTCCCTTCGGTGCCACCTTGACCGAAAAAAAGGTACGTCAAATCCTGCCCCGAGCTGATCTTGGCGTCTTATAAGGAGTCACACGGAGATTTTACTTTTTCGTCGGCATAGATGTATTGATTTAAAAAAAAAATAAATGTTAATGTTAACCGCGCTTTGCCTCCAGCTCCCGTACAATTTCGAGTTTGCAGACCGTTTCGGGGGCCAAAGACGTTCGATGTAAGAACTGGCTTATTTAACAAAAACTTTGGCTATAAATGTTTTTTAATTAGTTACAGAAAACTCTGGCAAATGTCTGCTTCTTCGCTGTCTCATTATCGATTCACTGAGTTGCCGAAACGAGCTTTGGAAGGAAACATTTGCATACTGTCGGATAAGTTCTTCGCTATTCGTAATTAAAATTTAGATTTGGGTTAAAAATCAATAAGATTTTTTTATGATTTTGATAAAAATAACAATAAATTGGGGAAAAGATTGTCACTTTGTTTTGAAAACAAGAAAAATAATGATAACGGTTCCATCGAACCTTTCGTTCTCTTTCTAAAATGTGATGATGTAAAAATATCTCTCAGTAAGCAGATAAAGTGGCAGAAGAAAGTATAAAATGAAAGACCCAGAAGTTGATCGCACGAGATATTACGTATAACTACTGTAACTTGTAGATTAATTTCATGTCCAAGGAAAGTTTTCTCGTATTTCAGTTTCGTGTTGTTGCGATCCTCGGTGTTTGAGGTAAAAAAAAAAAAAAAAAATTTAAGTCTGCCTGGAAAGCTTCAGGCACGTCTTGCACTCGCAGAAAAGACGAAAAATGCCGAAGGAAAAAGGATCACGTTTAATCACACAGAAAAATTTGATGTTCGATTGTTGCCGGCCCCATCAAATGCGTTGAAGACGAGGTTGAAAGATGTATCCTTTCAAACAATTTTTATTTTCGTCGATGGATTTCGTATGGTTTCAAAATAAATTGAGAATGTTTCTTAAATGTGGAAGGTTAAAGGATAGAAATTTAATAAAGTAATTTAAATATGTCGTTTGAAGGAAGGTAAAATGAAGCGGACGTAAAATGGCGTAAAATAACCCATGTCAGGAAATTGTACAGAATTTTGTTAAATAATGGATGACAACACGAGTTTGTATCATTTTACATTGAAGGGATGAATAACAAACCTTAACCGAGAATGAAAGCGACTTCTCCGCAGGTCCATATTTTTTGCCCCTGCTTTAACCTTTTTTATACGGTCTTTCGGGAGCCTTTAAACGTCCTTGTTATGCAAAAGGGTCAAGTTACTTGAAAACCTTTTCCGCGGGATAATAGTGCTTAATTGCTCTTTATTAGTGTTTTGTCTCCAACCGGTAAATGCTCGCATGGGTGCATATAATACAAAACCATGCTAGAATTTTTGCCTTTTTCTGCTCTTTCCTGCGCGGTCAAAAACTTTTATCGGTTCAACAGGGGTTTTTCGTTTTGATTAGTGAAATGCACCGAATGATGCGGCGCAACGTGAAAAACTCGCACCGGCATCGACAAGCCGGTCTTACCCAAGCAAAGGTGCCGCACTCGAACATGAAATCCTCCCTCGATAAAAATCACTTGACAGAAGCCGGGAGACATTTATGACGAGAATTCCATAAACAGTAAAGCGCTGAAGGGAAAAAGCGGAAAACGAGCTCGGTCGAAAAAGTATACTAAAATGATGATGCCCGCAGAGTTGCTTATTTAATAAGTCAACCGTTCGTGAGTAGCTGTGCAAATTATGGAATTGCGTGCAAGCTCAAATGGATTTACACAAGCATCGTGAGGTGCCACTGCCCGAAACACTCCGCGGTTCGATCCGCGAGTCCCTGTTCATTTGGCGACACAATCAAGGAGGCGAGTAATAAAATGAAGCGGAGGAGCCATCCTCCTCTGGAAACCTCACATTTCCAAATACTCCGCACCTGAAATTCTGCGTGAACACCGTCACCATTCTAAGGATCCTCCGCGTGGCACCCGCGGATCCCTCACGCCGGATTCTCCGCACTTTTTCCACCTTCTTTCGTCGATCGTGGGTCGGGTGCAAGAAGAACGCAAGAACCGAGCTTGGGTTTGCCGCTGCCGTCCGATCGGCTCCTTCCCTCCATTAAACGAGTTTGCCCAACTTCGAATGTGTCGCCATGTGCTCTAAATTTCCATTTCTCTGCGTGGAGTGTTTATCGGTCTGAAATATGTCGAATGCAAATGGCATTGCAAGCGAAGCGAGGGCATGCGGCCATCAACTTCTGTTTCGTGACCGGGCGCCCGATCCCGAACTTCGTCGTGCACGTTTTGACAGTTCTCTCACGTACACACAAGAATGTACCCGAAATCAATTAAGGGCATCGATCTAAAAGGCTCGCGGCCGGAAAAACCCCCATCTGAATCATCCTTCGCCTCTTTCGGAGAATACGAAATTTCATCCCTTATTTTCTCCTCGCATCATCCCCATTAGATGGTTATTTCTCGTTTTCATTGCTTTTCCCGCGTTCTCCTTCAAATTTCATCCTATTTAAGTCTTTAATTATTTATGCCTTAGCTTGTTCTTGTCGGATTCATTTTGTCTTCCGAGTCGGAAGTATCTGCAGCGCAAAAATTTTCTCCTTTTTATTAGTTTTTATGGTTGAGTATTTTTACGATTATTTTTCTCTCTTCGCTCACTCGCCGAAATGAAAGAAATAACTCAGAATGAAAGATCCAATTTACACAAAATAGGAGACAAAAAATGTTATCGCCGTTAAATTCTCCGGATTTCACAGCTTTCAGCACCGAAATTATTTTAATCCATTAAAAGGCCGTAAGTGGAAAATTACGAGTGATTCTCCCTTTGCAAGTATCAAGGAGCGAAGTTTCCCTTCTCGCCTTTGGTGCGTAAGAGCAAAGGAGTAATCGGGTACGGGAAAAAAAGGAATTGGGCTTTAATTACCGGCTGGAAAAAAATGAGATTAAATTAGTGGTCGAGGGGGCAATTTATTTAGCAAGCAGTATATCACATGTCGTGCGGCTGCGGACTAAACATAAATTCTCCAGATCTTTCCCTCCGGCTCTGTCACTTCCAGGAGTATCAAGCGATTTAATGCCTATTACGCTGCAGCGTGGTCCGACACCGAGCCTCCTTGTTTACCACCCAGCATTACGAATTAATCCTTAATTTTGTACAATTTATTCCCGTACCATTTTTCCGAACGGTGTAAATCGATGCGCTCTTACGTGGTAACGACAACGGCGAGGATCAAAGGCAGCGATTCCGGTGCGAGTCGTGCACCGGAAACCTGCGAATCCAGGTCGGTTCTTCCACCCCGGTAATATTGTCCGGCTTCCGGGAGAAAAGCTCCGCCGCTCGTCTTTTTTAACGTGATTTCGAACTCCGGCCTGACGCCGCCGAACGGTACGGCTTAGATTAATGGTGCGGGGATTCCTCGGCATCGTGATGAGCCAACGCTCCTTTAGTAAAAACATTATTGTCTCGATAATGACGACGGCGTGCAATGTGAAAAAGGTCTTTTTGCTTGAAAAGAAACATCCCGATGAAATTAGTGGAAAATTTCCCTTTAACGGTGGGATTCAAAACGCTATGAACGATGCAAATTAATAAGGAGGTACTCGTGCATTTTCCGGAAGATTTCTGGAAATGGCTAGACAATTTCGGTGTATGAAGAACGAATTTTTCCCATGGAGGCAATGGAAACCTTTCCCAAATCTTAGGCTATGTATAGTATTATTCTTCCATTTTTCTTATCGTTAATACTCACAAGGCAATAAAGTAATTTGAATAAATCTTTTTAACCATTATCTTCCGTGTTAATCTCATAAAATTAAGTATCACCCTCTTCAGCGTTAATAAAAATTCGTCAGCTATTGGCAATCTCCAACGACTTCCCTAATTCGAGAAAATACGAAACGTCGTATACAATTTACTTCACAACAATAATCATAATAACTTAACTTTAACATTAATTCATCATCATCAGATAATTAGATTCAATAAAAAAGTTGTGCAAGTAATCGTGGATGTGTTACACCAAACCCCAAATTTTTACTTATGTAACGTCTTCCAAAAGTCTTTTTTTACTTATTTTATCTTTCTGTCTCTTTCATTATAAAATTACTAATATTTTCATTATAATAAATATAAAATAAATGACGAATTCATAACCAACAAATCATTTTTGTGATTCAAGTAATATAAATTAAGGAATTACTTGAGTAAACGACGATGAGACTAAATGAACTTTGTTCGATGCATTCGGAAAACATCATCGTACTACACAGAGATCACTTCTTGATACATTGCTGCGGATGCGGTTAATTGCAAACTGTTTAAAATGGCTCATCTATTAGTGGCCATCAAAGACCTGCATCTCTTGAATGAGCCTTTAACTTTGGATAAAGCAATGTTTCAGTCAACTTTAAACAAGTGTTTTTGGAACGGAATTAATAGATAATGTGACAGTTTGCAGTTACCTTTTGACGGACAAACTTATTTATAATTCAAGACCGTAATGACTTACTTATCTTCCACCTAAAATGTGATGTCTAAATGGGTCTAAGAGTTATTGGTTCTCGATATTGGATGAGAGCCGATGAGAGGATGGGAAATTCTAAAACTGAGCAATGCCGTCCGACGTGCGATTAATCCCTAACCATATGCGAAGCATTAAGTTCAACGCGGTAAAAATAAAATTTTAAAAGTCATAGCAGGACATCGGGATCGACGAAAGACGTCTGAAAAGGTTCTGAGGCGTCATCAAAAATACAAATAGCCAAAGTTAATCGAACATAAAATTCCGTAATGTAAGTGATTTTTATTAACATTGGATATCCGAGCCTCCGCTCTGATTTATATTTAAGTACATTTAATATTGCATCCTCGACTGAATGAAAATTTATATATACCTTCATAAGTAGATAAATATCCAGTGGATCAAGTACATCAAGTGTAGTCCACTCATTTCGTTGGTGGTAAGTGGCAACTTTATGAAGAATTATTGAAATTGACTATTACGCGGACAGTTTCGCTTCATTACCGGGCTAATAATTCCGGGGCGAGGAAGACAAGAAGTGTCCTCGGAGTGGTAGCTGACATTTAGATGACATTTTATTTTTCGTCGGGAACTTTGTCGTTCGAACCAGCAGTAAAAACCCTGGAAAAAGTTTTTTTCTCTGCTTGAATTGCTGAAAAGGGAACAGCGCCGGGGGAGGGAAATTTGACGTCTGAATTTTCGGTAACTTCCTTTTGAAATTCCTCTTCTAAAGAAGGCGGTGTAATCGGCGTTTCGGTTTAAAAGGTTGCGGATGAGTCTCAGGATTTCCTTCCTCATCCCCTTACGGTCCGTGGTACTTCTTGCCTTTTCATACCTCCGCTTGAGGAAAATTCTCTGAATCTTTCACGTAAAATATCCAGTCCGAGCACCAAGCGCATTTATTGTGTAGGTTTGCGATATTTTTTTTGAAATAATTGACTCAAAATTTCCAAAAAGTTTTCATCATCGTGAATCCTGCGATTGCTGTCATCCTGACATCAAATTTTTTTTATTTAGCTAAAATTAATAAATTAAATTGGTTTGCTCGAAAGAGATGCTTGCTATGAAAACGACGATCTCACGCGTAGCTTTTTAAGGTACATTTAAACCTCCTTGTGCGAACAAACATCTTTGCCGGTCAAGTTCAATCTTTAGATATATTCGCGACAAATTTCAGCTCAAAAATAAAATTCTAAAGATATGTTGTAAAATTTAATGCTTGACTGCATAAAAAAATGAGTTCGTACAAAAAATTATATTGCTACTTATCTGGATCATTAGCACAGTGATTAACAACTTAATTCACGACAGTCAACCAACGTTTGTTTTATTTAAGACAAGAAGAATTTTTCGATAAAAAATGAAACAGAAATTTTTATATCCAGGCTGTTTTAAGTGACGTTAAAACCGGAATTTTCGCAGCTAACGAGTAAACGAATGAAATTTTTTCGCTTGCAATTATGAAAATTGATTGCATGCATTTTGTTTTGAGCAGAATTCAAATATAAATTTTATGATAAAAAAAAAAAAAAACTACAATACCTGCCGACCGATAAATAATTTAAAGTTAAAAATGAAGAAAATGAAAGCTTAAAGCCCTCAAATGAAGTGCCGAAGCCCTCTCCTCCGGTTGCTCGAAATCACGGTGTTCGAGTGCAGCAAGTTGTTAGTTCAATTGCGTCGCAGTTCACATTAAAATTACTTTATATTTTACCTTTTATTGTTACTGCATCGCAAGAGCGATATTCGTGTCGGAATACAACTAAAAGGAACAATCCGTAATTATGTAGGATTTAAAGATTCAACTTGAGCCCCGGTAAAGTTGGGAAGGGGAAAAGGAAAAAGCGGAAATCTTGATTTTTCACATCTCGCAACGCTTTTCGTTAAACTCGAGGAATTATTTCTGGAGAACGGTCATTTTTTATCCATATTCTGCTTTCATAAAAATGGGGACATTAAAAAAAGAAAAGGAAATTTTTTAAAGTAAACTATTTTGCATAAATCATGCATTCCGCCTGCCTCTTGAGCGAGGGGAAATTTCCCGACAAGATTTTCCGCCTCCTTTTTCTCCGCTTTCCTTTTCCGCCACCCACCCATCGGCTTTTGGGGCAATTTTTGATCGGCGGAAAAGTGGAAAATTCCTGCGATGGCTAAAGTTCCAGGGAGTTGCCCATGTCAGAGGCCTGGATTTTCGAAGTGGTTAATTAGAGGTTTTCAAAATTTTTCCAATTTGCGATCTGCGGCTTCAATTTCTCGGAGATTTTTCCCTTGCCTTTTCTCTCTGTAGATTGTAAATTAATTTTTGGCTTCGATTTTCACTTTCCTTCACGCCAAATAAGCGCTTCGGGAGCCACTAAGCAGGGCACCTTCAGACGAAATCGAGAAAAAAAAAAAATATCACATCATTATTTATTTACAAATAATCCACATGGATGTATTTATATATATATGTGTGTGTGTGTTATTTATTATTCGATACCGATCGCGACAAATTTTTAACAATTCAAATCTCAAGCTAAACCGAGACTATTATCCGCTATTTGCTAATAAATCAGTATGAACATACACAACATCTTAAATATTTATTTACCGTTAGTACTAAGTTCGCGAGAACAAATTTTAATAAAAATTTATATCAAAAAATTTCATTTTCAATTTTTTTTTCTATTCGTACATGATTTGCTTTTATTATAATGTTCTCGTACATTGGAGAAAATGTTCGCGGCTTTAGCCTTTTTTTTAAACCTTCCTCAGGCAGGGAAAATCTTCACCTCTTGCCCTTACTATTTCCTTTTTCTCTTCACGTCCATCTTCTGCAACATCACAATTAGTTCAGTGCCTGTTCTGTTTGCAATTTCTCATGGAACTTCATCCAACCCTTCATCAACTTCTACGGTGTGTATGGCCGAAAGATACCTTCTCTAAACTGTATAAGGTACAGACTTAACGGCGATTCAGATAATAAATTTCCCGTTTAACTAGAAATGATGCATCTGATTAATTTGAATATCGATCACAATATGCCCTTATTTGTGTAACAAATGAAAAATTAAAATACGCAGATTAGATAATACCTTTTGGATCCAGTGCACTGCACAAAAATATTTACTGAAAAAATTAATATTTATAAGTATCAAATTAAATTTAAGTTCATATTTCTAAATTGATTTTATTAATTAAATTCAACAACGTTCATAAAAAACGTATTTTTAAATATTTATGACTGATCTTAAAATTAATAAATGTTTAACATTTTTACTTCCATGTAATTAACATAATTAAATTATAAAAATGAGATGTGATCTCAGCCTAGTAATTATTATTGTATTATTTTTTAAAAGTTAACCTAAATTAAATAAGTTTGATAATTACTTTCAAAAAACCCGAAATCATAAATAAATAAATATTTTCAGCGCTTGTTTAGTATGTTGTTTAAACAATTTGTTTCTTTTTGTACATTTTATGTATCACCACGGTAACAGAAGCTGACACAATATAACCATATTCATGTACTAAGTTCAAAATTCAGGTACAACGTGAATTTCTTCGTTCAGATCGCTTAGGCATAACATGAAAGCGAAAAACGACAAGCTACCTGGATTTCCTCCGGAGCTTTACAAGAATTAAATGTCAGTCAATCAGAATGCTTATTGATAATCGTTTCCCAATGGAAAACAGCATTTTCTGAGATTTTCCTTAAAGAAATCTGAATTGAAAGGAAGTTCCTCTATTCCTGTGTGAGAAGGATGAAGGAAAAAGAGGAAAATTTAGCATTTCAATGATTTATCCAGATTATTTTCTTTCTCTTCACGAATTTCCGTTCCTGTACCGCTTTTCGAGATGCCATTATTTTTCAGATCCGTTAAAGCAGAAGAAAAGAAAAAGAAAAAGCGGGTTATTAGATAATATCGCTATTGTGAGTCAATTAAATAAGTCAGAAAGGTGAAGTCAAAAAACAAAAAATAAAAAATCTTAACAAAGTCTGCAAGTTCCCGAAACCTTTTGTTTTCGTTAACTATTTTTTATGTTTCTAGATCCGATTAATGTCAAAAAATTTAAAAAAATAATATTACACACATTTTCTTTGTTCTATTTAGACGAGCTAGATTCATAAATTTTTTTAACTTATGTGACTGGAAAGCTTTTATCATACTTGATGCCAATCATTAATATATTGATAGTTAGACTAAAACGCAATGCTGCCTAAATAAGATGCAGAATAAAATTTAGTTTTGTTGAAAATTGTGTGAAACCTTATGGTGCCATTGAAACCTTGGAAGTCATTTCGTTTTAAATCAAAATAAGATTCAATTTTGAAATTGTTGTAAAATTAAAATTAATATGATTCTCTAATATGTAGACTACAAAAAGTTTTGAGTTATATGCAGATGTGATTGATCGGAATTTGAATTATATCCAGGCATACGTATACCGTAGCGTATTGTTTATAATTTGGAGACTTTTTTTCTAATGACTTTTTTTCCATTTTTTCCACTATTCATCGCCATACAAGCAAAATAAGCAGGATGTCACGAACAAAATATTAAATCTCCTCCTTTACTCTAAAGAATATAGCGAAAGCATACTTTGTTACAGTCGCCATTTATGTTGTTCGCGTTCTCTCATGGAAACACGTAATTAAGTCGGGAAATTACAATTGTCTAATTTCTTAGCATGAAATGGTAAATGGTGTCCAACTACAACAGAAATAACTTTATTTTCTTCTAAAGAATGATTTAAATGAGGAAATTTGGAGAAAAAAAACTCCATTTGAAGCTTTTTTTTCGTCCTGAAACAAATAAATGAAGCGACTGAATGCGACGGATTTTTACAAAAGAATAATCAAACTGCGATACAGGAATTAAGAATGAGAAATTTCATCACTTAAAAACAGTTTCAAGTAACATAAAAGATGGAGAATTTTAATAAAGAAGAAAATCCCTAAGGCAAATCTGATTACTGTCAAAAGTTAGTTTAACACAATCAACAGCTCCGGCCAGGTTTTTCGCACCCGTTGCAAGCAAATGATTTTTTTAAAACAAGTAAAATATAGCAAACGGCAAACGCATCATGAATCTGCCACCAAATGTAAATTGGAAAATTCTTAAATATATCTATGAAATAAACATTAAACAACAGCTATAAAATAGTAAATCGGTATATTAATGTGGTATAAAAGTTATTAACTTAACCTATTTCGGTTTTAATCAAAATTCTCTGGTTTTATGAAAATTAGGGTAAAATTTTCACACCAACTTTCAAATTGACGATTATTTGCCATCGAAAGTTTATGAGAATGATCAATCAGTGTCAACCCAGCGTTGGCTACAATGGATTCGAATTCGAATTTCAAACTCAGAATTTTCCATAAGTTTAATGAGATTCATTTGCATTGAAAATTAAGTTACCGCGGAAAGTTCATGTTTTCCGGCCCCTTGATGTGCGATTTCGGATATATCAGTTCTCAGACCGCCACCGTCGAACTCGTTTAAATTCGAGGCGAAAGATTCGGGAAAGGAAGAGCGGAAAACTCCTCGGGAGCGAAACCGCCGAGAATTTTTGCCCCGGCAACAATTAATTCGGCGGATGGAAAAGCCCGAATGCCCGCCGAGTCGACCATTTTGACATTAAGGACGTGAGAATAATCGATTAACTGCGGAGGCTTTGAGATTTATTAATCAGCGTTGCCACCTCGACATCCCTTGCTCATCAATTATTTTAACAATTCCCTTCACACTCGGCTGATTCCACTGGTAAAGAGATCAAAATATTAAAAAGAGATCTTGCCACGCTTCGCTTTCGTCGCGCGCGCAGACTCTCGGCCAGGGCCCCGCTCTCGGGTCCGGCCTCGGCACGCCGCTCACCAGGAACGTCCGTCAGCGGACGAGGCCGGAAAAACCAGGTACGGCAGGGCGCAGACGACCGACGCGGGGACCGCCTCCGGGGAAATCGCGAGCTCCGCTCGGTTCGCGATGCGGAACCGCAAGTGCCGGAGAGCCGCGGGGATTTTCCGAGCCCCGCCGAAATTTTACAAGGGGTGGCCGCGGGAGGCGAAAGATCTTCGACGGCGACGGGAAATGCGAGTGGGAAGGGCCGTCGGGGGGCGGCGGTCTCCGAAATCCGGCTTCTGCGGCTGCGGGGAAACGCGGCAGAAGATCGGTACCGAAAGTCAAATGGAATTGGAAAATATTTTTATTGGCGGAAATTTTTATTTTGATGCAGCTTCGTGGCTTTTTGCCTGCCGCGGCAAATATTTGGGTTTCGGCCAAGGCAAGCGGAGCTCCCGCCCCACGCGACACTTGGATGCTCTTTCCTCGGTACGCTCACTTTTTAGCATGTCGCGAAGTTCGCAAAGAAGAGAAGCGGGGAATATGTTAGACGGAAAAGCGGGCAAAGTAATATCGAAAATTTAATGAAACTGTATATACGTTTACTGCGGAAAAAATAAAATGCTCTCAAACCCTTTTATTCGATGTCTGTCGGAACCGGTTTAAGGAAATTTTTATTTCCTATTTTTCCTTAAAAAAGGAAAACATAAAAGGAGATCGCTTTAAATTTTAATTTTAAAAAGTGTACGGCTTTTTGCTTGTTTTGATATCACCTGAACATCGCATTCACGCATTTTGTCCGACACGATATGAATATGCTTCAGCCTGTCATTTAAAAATAGGTGTTTTGCACGCGCAATCAATAGGAAACGAAATTAAGTACTGAAGTGCCTTCACTGAGCCGGAATGGGTTAAATCCGACATGGGAAACCGACGGGATGTCTTACTTTAAGTTATGCATCGCTCAAAACTGGATGAAAAAATGCATAAAAAAAAAAAAAAAATAACGTGGAGGAAACCGAGAGTGACAGAGAAGCAGCGAAAAGTGTCGGACGGCAGAGTCGGAGTGCTTTAAAAATAATTAATGAAGAGAATACAGAAAAAAAAAATTCGTGAAACAATATCCAGATATAGTTAAAAATAGAAGATGGATTAATGATTTACCGGCACGAAACCCGAACCTGAAAGACCTAATTTAAATGTTAATATTCGTCAGAGGCAACAAAAAAAAATGATGCCTGGCGTATTTCTCAGCGGTGCAGACGCTGTTTTTGCCATTTTTACATTGCTCTGATGCAATTTGAAGGAAAAATACCGTGGCTGGGGCAATTTCTTATTTTTAATGGCTGTTCTAAAATAACTGCCGATGTGTCATGCTCAGAAATACACCGAAGCGAAAAGCGAACGATTCCTTTTTCCCACTGTTTTCGGCTCACCTAATTAGAGCTGCATTCGCACGTTCTTATTGCTTTTTTCGTATATTCAAAAAGGCACCGACCCGACTCTTACAGCCTTCCGAAAACGTCGCTCCCCGTTTAGACAAATTCAGCAACCGTAAAAAGAAGGGAAACACTCAGCGGTGCGGGTTTTTCACCCAATCCTTGGGTAAGTGCCACTCTCCAAGTTCAAGTCTGTTAATTAATCATGTATCAGGTTCATTTCATTGAATGTAATACCTTTAAAATCTTACAAAATGGCTGCCGTAACAACTTTTAAGACTTCCGCTGCGGCTTCAAACACATATCTATCGATTTTCACTCGTAATTTAATTTCGGTATTATGGGAAAATGAAGTTTTTATCATGAAGCCAAGAATTTTTTACCGGTGACGCCGCCGTGAATGGAACATTAACGACAATGAAATAATATTTTGTAAAATTGTTGCGCCGCAAGTTTATTTACCTCGCCGTGTTGGGATGCCCGTCACCTATCTTATTATATCTTTTCTCGTTATTTCGGCGTTAATTAGCTGACAAAACCGTAGCAAGGAGATCAAACCGGAAGCTCTCAAAGTAAATTTTTCCTTTTCCCGCAACTTTCCCCCCCCCACTCCCCCCCCCGTGCAATCCGTACCTTTTTTCCAATGTCGCCTCTGTTTTGACACGCTACATACGTAACGAGCATTTAAATTTCAATTTTTCTGTTAAAGCTTTTAATATGTCAAACTTTTGTTTTGTTCTTCTAACTTTTCGTTTATAGTTTAAAAACGCTTACGGTTCAGGAAAAAAAAAAAAAAAGTGAATATGGGGCTTGATCTTTAAAAAATATATAAATTTTCACGTTGCGACTTGTCCCTTGAAAATTTTTTATTCATTGGCAAAGCGGCGTGCGACCGAATCGACTAAAACCTGCGTAATGTGTGACATTAAAAAGCTAAACGGTGAAATTAAGTATAATCATGATTAGGAGTAAAGAGTTTTAGAAAATGAAATCGCGGATATCAGAGTTATCATTAAAAATTAATTTTTAATACTGTTATTCCAACTGCAAACAACGAAAAATAGATCCTCGGTATATATTGTGGAAATGCATTGCTCTAAATTACCAGTCTAAAATTTTCGTTAAAATCTTGGATTTTCGAGAACTTTTCCACTTGCTATGCTTTTTTAGCGCTTATCTAAAAAATGCTTTAAATAGCCACAAACTTGTTTCTCTCTCCCTTTAGTATTTAATATATATATATTAAAATAACCAATCACAAGAATATAAAATTTATACTTTATATTAATTTATTTAAACTTCTGTGATTGAACTTTTAGTTAACGCAGGACTCCACCACACTACTAACTGAAAAGAATAGTTTCTTTATTTTACTTCAGTATATGAAATGCAAACCCGTAACAATTTATCGAATTCTGTAACAATTTTTCCTTATAGAGTTGGATGATCACTTCCAATGCTCTTGTTAAAATACGAGTCAACATAAAAACTGATGTCATACAAGATCAATGAAGTTTCAAAGCAAATTGAATAACAGGAGTGTTGTTGTTAAGTCTGATAATTATATTTCAAAACTGATGGATATTATTTTATATGCTGTAAATATCAAAAAAGATTATTTTTTGGTATTATAAAATATGTCGATATAAAATATTAATTAAAACTTAAAAAAGGACTGAAAAATCTAATGAATATGAATTAAGGTCATAAATCCTAAATTTCTGAATAATGTTTTGAGAAAAAAGATGAATAATATATTTTTATAAATACAATATTTTACAATGACAAAAAAGAAATTAAGTTTAGTTATTGGACTAATTTTCAAGAAAAATTCACCGATTTCGAATTTTGTGCGTTGATCAACATAGATTTTCGATAAGAGGTAACGATTAAAAACAAACTTCTGGAGTTAATATGGGTTTAATAATTCATTAATAACAACTAGTTGATTAAATATTTGTTAAATACTATAATCTACCGCAAAAGTAAACATATAATAAGCATTTTTCTTGGAAAGTGAAACCTAGTAAATTGAAGTTTAATGTATGACGGTTCATTAACATTTCTACCAACTATTAAAAATTTACTGTAATCCCCATGGAAAGTATGTTGCTGTCGCTTTCCGTTATGAGTCAAATTTTAATACAGAATTTTGGAGATATATATACATAGCATGATTTTCTTTTCTTGTGCATCGCAAGTGAAAATTAAATTTCATTCTGATAAAGTTTACTTTCCAGATTATATTAAAAATAATAGGTAATTGAAATTGGGACTGTCATGATAATTTCCTTATAAGCAATTTAAAACTTATAATGACATATATATTTATAGACTTTAACATTTATCAATCCCGTTTTTATTCCTATTATTCAAGTTATGATATAAGTTTCTTCTTTGCGATTTCTTCCAAATTTTTTGTTTAATAATGATATTTTATAAAAATATTCTTACCTATTTCAATATAACTTCTTTTTCTTGGAATAATGACTTAGTACTTAAAAATGTAATGTAAATACATTACATGCACGTACCTTTGTTTATAAACATGTCATTAAACACTTTTTTCAGATGTAATTTTAAGGACGGCGAATTAAAGCACGGAAAATAAAAATTAAGTCGGATTTTCTGAATTTTAGATTTTACTTGAGATGGTTAAAGTGAAAGCTTAAATATTTTTCTATTATGAATATTTTCATAAATAACAATTAAAAATTAGGCTATGAAGTTTTGTTATTGCAAGTACATATAAAAAAAATTGCATCTTGGATATAATTGATAAAGAAATTAATGTAGCTTTGATTTTATTACATTAAAAACAGTGGAAAATTACTTTGAAAGAATATTCATAATTATGAAACATCGAATGTAAATTATTTACGTTAAAATATCATCGAGTTTAGTTAATGAAAGGATATTTTTTTGTATCTGAGTCCGTTTCATTGATAAATTCATTTTCCACGAGATAAATGACATCAAAGTGATACGAATGTTAGTTTTCTATTATTTTTGAAACAAAGATATTGGAAAAATGCTTGATGATTTGACATCGAATCTGCTATTCATATTAAAGAAAAGTTTTATAATAAATAAGGGCTTTTGAAAAATTTTTTCAAAGTTTCCAAAAAAAGTTCTAAAATTATTGAATGTTTTAACTTTTTCTTACCAATATCCAGTACCAATAAATAATTCAGGTTGCTTTTTTTTTTTGAAAAATATCTTACCTGCAAGAAATAAAAATTATCAATATTATTTTAGATTATAAAAGCAATAATTAAACTGGACATAAAATGTCGCAAAATTTTCTGCTGGCCCGTTCGTAATACTTCCCATTCCAAAGTATATTTTTTAATGAATGAATGATGATTCGCGTTGAAACCGATACAATTAGAGTATTTAAAATTTGCAATTACTATACATTTTACTACATTACTATCCATTTACAATACAATGTTATTTAGTGTTACTCATTTACCACTATTACAATATTTAAAGTTGGCTATTACTATATTCTAAAACCTCTCGTAAAAATACAAAATTCTGTTTAAGCTAACGCGGAAGCCATTTTTGGATTTTTGCTTTTAGAAAGCTTTTTCCAGGCTTTGGCAGAGCCCCTGCGTATTATGCAAAAGCAAAAATTATTATTTTTAGGGGTGCAAATTTATTCTCTTTCCCGATGAAAATAAATTATGGTCTGCTTCCCGTCAAAAATAAATTTATTAACTAATTCAAGTTCACAAAAGCATAACACTAATCAGAACAACTAAAATTAGATCGGAAAGGCGAAAATAGGGAGCAAAATAAATTACCCGGTATCAAATAATGGAGGATTCACTGGTCAGAATTAATACCGGTAGTAAATTTTGGTTTCGGCTCCGAATCTTAGGTGGCAGATTAAGGATATGAAAGCGTTCCCGTCATCGTCATAGTCTTTGAGATCCATAACCTAAGGGAAAATACCTAACGGATTTTATATCATAGATCCCAAGTTTCCATCATTTCTCTCTCAACAAATTGATTATAATTGCAAATATCAATAATTTTTACCAGTAACTTACCGTGCTTGAAGCTCCAAAAAGAGGAAGATCTATGAGAAAGCAAACTATTAAGAAATAAAAGAATTATCGTGTAATCTCGCTATATTACCCTAGAAAAAACTTACCAAACACCAAGTCCATAGGGGAGTTATAAATATAAAAACTTTTTGAACTCCCAAGGGCGAACGTAAGAATTGAATCAGACCCAGCCAAGAATAAGATTTATAAAAATCAGAAATTACCGTATTTGTTGATAAACTACGTTGTAATTGAAACCTTTAATGATAATAATGGAGCATGTGAAAAGGATAATTACTAAAATGTCATAAAATGCTCCAAATGGGTTCATTAGGGGGTGTACGGTGAAACTTTAGTTGCCATTGCTTTATTACTATTAACATTAAGAAAACTTTAATCTTGGCATTTTCGGGTGCAATCATGTTTCTTACTATGAAACCCCTACATCAGAACCCGGAGAAAAATTTAAATACATTCACCACAGCTCTATTTCTCCATGCGACGCCGTAAAATACAACAGTAATTTGCTTTCTAGCCAAACCAAGCTCGACAGAGGTAGAAAACAGACAAATCAAAATTTGGCCACGGCTTTCCTAGTAGTTTTCTTCTTCAAATAGTCAAGCTTTCAGCTTTTAAACGTCCGATTTATCATGTCAGTCATTTCGATTTTCGACCAAAAGCGTGGGGAAAAGGCAACAAACTTAATAAACTTTTCTTCAGCAGTTTTCAACTTTTCCTTCAATTGAGCCCTTCCACTTTAACTTCTCCGTTTCACCCCCTTCATAAAAACAATTTCATCGTCATTAAAAGCTCAAATATTAGCTTTAAAGATAATTTGTTAGCCTTGTTACCCATCGAAAGGACCCCCGCGTATACCTACAAAACCTCACATGGGTTAACGTTAAATATTTTTCATCAATCAAAAACTTTCATTTTTGTGAGAAGTTATATTGTTCGAAATTCAGGTTCTCGACAAAATATTTGAATTTTTTCGGGAACCATATTCAAAACTTCTGGCGGAAACTTTCGAGAGGGAGAAGAAGAAAAAAAGAGAAAGGAATCGTAGGAAAAGTGAACAGAGCAAAATTCTGTAAAGCTGAAAGCTTTTTCTTTCGGAGATACGTTTTTAAAGGAAGCGCTGCCTTGTAAAAAACAGTGGAAACTAACCGATTTCCAGCTATGGACACCAAAGCAATTGAGAAGCAGAAATTTTTTTGTCTTTGCCCTTTTGAAACTTTTATCGCAAGAATGATGAAAGTAAATGTTTCAAAAACAAGGCGAATGCTCTTCATGGATTGAATTTAATGGTTTTTCCATATTTTCTGGACTAAGAGGAGCCTTCGCAAGAATCCGATTAAAAACCGAACGTGTCACGAGCATCACTTTAATTTAATTTCATATCTGGAACCTCAGTTCGAGACATTCGCAATCCCATCGTTAAGTCAAGGAATATCAAAACACAAATTATTTATTTACGACGGATGCGACCGGCCTTCCATTGTGAATCATTATCAATTCATAAACAAAAATCTCGAGATTCAAAACGTCAATCAAACACATATAATAAAAATCTAAATTATTCACCGTCAGAACCGTGTTTGTGCATGCAGCAGATTCACAATTAAACATATTTTGACCGAACTAAATATTAAAATATTTTCCTGTTTGCTCGGCATTCGGATAAATAGTTCGCCAACCAGTTTTCATTTGGCAATAATGACAAGGGGGTTCAGCAGGAGACACCTCCGGTTACTCTGCTTCATATGAAAGGGTTCTTTTACTTTTTCGGCTTGAGCAGATAATTTAAGAAAAAGACAAGAAAAATGCACGCATTTGATCCCGTTTTCCTGCTTATCCCTTTTCGCATTGATAAATCGATTTCCAGATGAAGCGCACCCAAAAAAAATTTTTCGGAAAGCCCAGATCTCCGGGGCATTTTCCTCGATTTGAAAAGCCAAATGATCCTTCATTGCCAACCGGCGAAATGGGTGACCAAAAAATTTTTCACATAAATATTTATTTGCAACTTTTCGAACAATAACGCCACACGAACACGAACACAAAAGCGGATACGAAGGGGATTTGTCTGACCGCAGATCTTGTAATTAAACGGAAAAGAAACGAATGCAGATTATTACTTCGATTTTTCGGGATTTCCTGCAAGTTGTGCAGACGTGGCGAAGGATCTCGAGATATCATAAAAATTTTATTATTGTTCGGGTTAAAATTGATTTTATCTGTCGCGGGGTAATGCCCCCCCCCGGGGGGGGGGGGGAAGATCAAATTTTCGAAGGAAAGCAATTGCGGTAAAAAACGATTTTCCTCTGGAAAAGTGTCGTAATCGCCGCTTAACAATAATCGGAAAACCGGTAAAAGCTCTCGAGAATTTTTTCTCATAATTATCCGATATCCATTTCTTACAGCATTATGCGTAATTGCTTTCCTGAAGCTGCTGATTAAGCGAAATTCCGCTTTATTTCATGCATCTCGTTCCGTGCGATTTAACTGCATATTCCTCGCGGTTGCTCACCCTTCTGCACTCTTAATTTTTCGGGATTTCCGTTGAACCGTGAATCGGGGAAAAAAAAAAAAATTTTTCCCTTCGGTTTAAGGAAGCAAAATAATTTCCATATTTTTTTTCACTCAGCAAAATGCCCCCGTTGCCGGGGCCATTTCCATTTCTTGAATATTTACAATTATCGAATTCGCTTCCTTGCTGCCTTAAAACCTGCCTCATTATACTTTCATGGAAGGCTCCGTTTAATAAAACGAGTGCACAAGAAAATTATATTCATTACCGGTTGAAGAAAGTTGAGATAACCCTCCCTGGAGGAGACTATTAAGACTGATTTAGTTTTCCCGATTAGCATCCGGGATGGGCGGTCGTCGAGCAAGGGAAATTCGGGAGCCGTCCATCGCACTTCCTCCTCTTTCGGCGCTGCCGGACGGATCCTTCCGCCGGGGAAAGATTTCCAGTCGAGGAAAGAAGTTTATGAAAATTCCTTTCGGAAAATGATTTAATGATATAATTAATTATTGAAATGCTGCAGCTCTAAAATAATTTGAAGTTAACGCGAACCAGATGGCGGAGATCTTAAATTATTCCGAAGAGCGGAAAACGCAGCTTTTGCAAATTATTCTCCTTCAGAGATCTGTTCGTATACAGATAATGATTCCCATCTCGTAGAGCGTGCAGCCAGTCATCTCGTGGAGGAGGCTGAAAGGATGCAATTGGCGTTAACGGATGCGAGGATATGCCGCGTATTTGGAAATTTTCACACCGTGCGTGTGCAGGTATGCAATGGAAAAATTTTAACATTTTACAGGGAAGTAATATTAAAAAAAAAAAAAAAAAAGGTGGATATTTGAAATGTATCGGATCCATCAAGACATTATAATTTGCCAACGCTTTTTAAATGCTATCGCGGCGAGTGATGTCTTGCAAATGGTAGCTGAGAAAGTAATCTTACACCTTATGGGAATAGTGAAATTTAACTCTTAACTGCGTGCGAGGAGGCTCATCCAAATCTTTGTTAACAGGTGTTGAATGGTAAGTCACTTAACAGTTGAAACTTAAATTTCCCATTATTTAAAGTTATAGATAACTTTCGGGAGGAAAAGTAATTGGATCCGGGAAATAAGGAGCAGAACCGGACCACAACGCCTTGTAAGTTTGAACGTTTGGGGCTTTGCAAAAAGTTAAAAAAAAAAAATATGAATAACATTAACGCAACTAACCGCAATAAAAGTTTAACACTGTATTTCGGGCTACCTGAACTTTGGAAAAATATTTCCCGGACGAGGTTAACAGCGAAAATATCACGTCTTAACAAAGGAGCGGATCTAGATATGAGAATCTACTGTTACAAGAGCCGCATCCTCCGAGCCACTAAATCACAGTTGCATGTAATTTATATTGAAATTTCAGTCGGGTTTCGCCATTACAATGTCACCTTATCCGAAAATCTGCATTTTTTTCATCTGCAAAATTACATAATGTTGAAATTCATCTGATCCCGGTAAATAAAAATCTTCGCATTAGGATTTAATGTAACCTTATTTTTCGAAAAAATTTTTCACGATATTGTTGGAAAATATTAAAAATCTCGTCAGAAAAAAAAAAACCTCGCTGCATTAACGATCGTGGACGGAATATAAACATATTTGTTTAAAAATGTCGGCTTAGGTACTCTTACGCGCCCTAACCCCCAATAATCAAATTCGATGCGACTTTACCGCTGCGGAAACCCAAGTTTCTAATGCAGCGATAAAATATTTACAGTTTGCCGAGATCCAGATTATAACACTAAAGTAAAAGTTTTATTGGTGGAATGAGGCAATTTTGCGATGCTCTACTTGCCGTAATTATTCCAAAATCCGATTTGATTTCAGATTAATACTTGTGCTTAAAGATGAGAGTAGCACATGCTCTTTCAACAATGTTGCAGCGAAAGTTTCTTGAATCACTTACCAATACATTATTCTGCCTTTTCAGACAACTAAACAGGATTTAAACTCCCTTCCTTTAGGTTAGTTTCCCACTAAAAGTTTAATTGCATCGGTTAATTCCGATACATTTTAACAATAAAATCTTTATTACAAGTTTAATGTTTTCATTTAATTAAAAATAAAGCATTTCAGACGATTTATAAACGTTCGAAACATTTAAATTGATTCTGTAAAATCGAAAACATTGATTATACGTATAACACGTATAAAAAATTTTATTGTTGCGCGACATGGCGAAATATTTATTTCCAACTAAAGTGTAAATATTGTCACGAGAATTGCTTTAAACAATAATAAAAAATCGAGAAATTTAAATTTTTATTTTTAATGCCCGCATCGCGAGACAACTTCGGAACCTGCAAAGCCACCAGATCCTTAGCTGGAGGCAGGAGGCGCAGGATGCCGGAGAGCAGTAGACTGAACGTGAATTTGCTGGATTTGGGGGCGAGAACCTTATTGATGTAAAAAAAAAAAAAAAAAAAAAAGGCGTTAAGCTTTAAAATATTAAAATGAGTTCCTGACTAAAAACGGTGTTAAGGGTGCACAAGTTAATAAACTTAAAAAATGACGCTGAAACAAAGGCTGCGATCGCGAAAAAATACTCCAAGAAGAAATTCGGTTTCAGGATGTCGGGTAAACCAAAGTGTCAGTTCCACTAACGTGAAACTAAAATTCAATTTATAGAAAATCGACAGACACAAGAGGAACAGGAAGCCGAAAAAGAAGAAAATGTGGGTGACGCTACCATTCGAAAAGCGTTCGAAAAAAATCCGAATTTTCAATTCCGCAAAAATCTATTTTCAATTATGAAAAACAGTTTTTATTTGAAAGCTGAGAAATTGGCTCCGAAAGTAAATAAACGGGAAAATAGATTTTCCGGGTTAGGTTAGTTTTCGAAATGAGTGAGAAATGATGCTCCGAGAGCGTGCACCCTTTGAAATTGGAATCTCAAACATTGAAAATACCGCATCTGGTCTTCTTCACCGGTTTTATCATCTACTTTTGCAACCTCTACAAATTTGGTTTTCACACTTCATATTCTAACGTGTGTGATATCTGGGAAAACTTGCTCTGCCGCTCGCGGTATGCGGACGTGAAAATTTCCAAAGGGTGCCCCCCCCTGCCCTTACGTTGAGAAACTCCTTAAGAGATCGGGACAGGCCCCGGTCTCACAATCCAAAGCATATTTCGAAATTTTCCGTTAAAATTGCCCTCCTTGAATTAATTGATTTATAATTCTCAGTTCGTCTAATTATTTTTGGCCACCGTGCTAAATGTTTGCCACCGTGATCAAGAGCGCAAAATAATTTTAAATAATGCGTTAAAGGTTAATGTAATTAGCAAAGTTTGAACAGCAAAATGATATTACCTTGAGGAAACTTCGCACAGACATTGTTTGTAATCCCTAACAAGCGAATATTTCTTTTGCAGATGCATAAAAATTTAAGGTAAATTATTTTGGTTGAATAAAAACGCCTAGCGAACGGCGATGTGACGGACATTAATAATGTTACCACCTAGTTCGCTTCCAGTTACGAAATACAAACATAAATCTTCTGTCGTTATCATTTTTTAATGGATATTTATGCACTTTAACAATTCAATCTTTGATGGGTAGGAAATGTGATATCGAGTCTGAAACGCGAAATACCTGACCCAAAAAATGAATGGGGAAAAAGAATTATCAAAATTGAATTTTTCACTTCTGCAAAGATTTTGTGAGCTTCCGATTTGATTTTAGGGATTTCGAATCGTTATCGGAAAGCCGATTGTTTCCTACAACCTCTGCATGTGGTTTCCACTTCATATGGATATAAAGCTGCGAGTGAATATATAATAAGAAAATATAAATCTAACACACGAGTTTTAAAGCTCATAAATAGCATATGCGGATCCGACTGATTCAGTCGTCAACGGGAAAACTTTTCGGCGTGAATCGCGCGCATAAATAGCTCAATATAATTTTTCTATCCGGTCATGGCTGTGGATTATTAAAACGAACATGGTTTTACTATGTAAGGAAATGAATTTGAAATTTAAAACTTTTGATCTAGCGTTGTTTCATTTTTCTGAAAAATTATGTGATCAGAATTCAAAATTAAACCCTTTTGCTTTCAACTGTGAATCTTCATTATTCTGGGTGTTTTATGAAGGTAAACGGAATGTTAATACATCATAATAAGGGTCTCTCGTATCGATCCACTGGTTAAACTGAGCAAAATACATTTGATATGCTGAATCTGTATTTCTAAAACGGGGTCACGAGTTGCTTAAAATCGACCGAGAGGGTCTCGAGATAAGCAAAATTTTTCATGCCGAAAGCCTGGTCGGAGTCTTTTTCATGCATATCCGCAGATAATTATCTACAATTCGTGGAGCAACCAACGAAAACTTATTCTGCCGCGACTAAAACATTTTAAGTGCATCGCATATTACTGTCGACGTTAAAGCGTCAAATTATTATACAAAATGTCGCGTAAATTATATTATTACAAAAAAAGAAATGTGTCAAAGCCTGCGTTTCTGAAGGGATACAATCCATCCTTCCGCCACCAGAATCAAAATAATTTCGAATTACCTGCAAGGCAAAAAAACTCTAATAATATGGTTGCCAACGCATTCAAATTTATTTTTTATCTTAAATTTTATTATAAAAATTTACAATAATAAATTTGACTGTAAAATAATTTAATACCACATATATCCATATGTTTCCATCCGGTTTTTTTGGTACAAAACTTGAATTTTTAATTTATTGATATCATTACGCACATTTTATTAATGTTATAGAACAGTAAATATACATGTACAATAGTAATAATAATTTTAAAATTATGCGCGGGGTTTAAATAAAAAAGTAAGAAATAACTTAATAAAGCAGGCTGATTCACAGTTTGATGTATCATTAAAAATTTTTCATTACGCCATCTGCATATTTAATGTTGCATTTATTATTCAGTATATGTATATATTGATATTAATACTTTATAATATAGTGAAACCGAATAATTTTATGCGCCAGTAAAACGTAATAACACCCCATAGATATGTATAAATGAATTTGCTGTTCGAAACGTCTATTTTCAGCCTCCGTTGCTAAATGCTTTTATCTTAAAAAAATGATCTTAATTTTAACCCAGAGAGCTTGCGAAGGTTTTAAAAAAAAAAAACTCCGAGATACCCAATTTTGGTTTCAAGTATCGAAAAATCTTAGAAGGATAATAAAAAAGATTTCTTTTTTAATACAATAGCCCGAAAATTCGAATAATCGATTACTCATATTGAAATTAAAAAAAAAAAAAAAACAAATATCTTCCCGTTGATTTTTTTGAACGGGAAATTATCTGAGAAAACTTCATCTGAATATATTATACTCGGACGGGATTAACTTATTAAACTAATTAAAATATATATAGGAATATTGAGATAAATTTGAAATTATAATTACATTAGTTTTATCATTGCTAGAAATTAAGCCTCGATGGAGAATTATCTGGAAATCCGGGGATTCCCTTAGGTCATTTGCGGTTCCTGTGATTGAAGAATTTCCCGTTTAAAACCATCCACAGGACCAGGCACCCGAGGCATAAACCGGGAAGAATTCTGTTGAATTCCGATTATTCAACGGACGGGATTCTACCAATCTAATTATCTTCCATTTACAAGTGGCCAGACAAAATGTTTCTGACGTTAATGTCCCAAAATGTTTCTCAAAATGTACAAGGAATTGAAGATCTCATAACATTGCTGTGTAGCATTAAATTTTATACAAAAGTTTAATTTAAAGCATTAAAGGTAGTAACGTGATTTTCTCGAAATGACTCCCATTAATAATCCACAGCCAGTACATACGTCCGACAAGAATTGGTTTGCTTTCATAATTTTAACAGACTCTTAAGAAGTAAGTGCCTATGTACGAAATGTGTCGTTTAAGTAAAATGCATCTTCAGGATGCTTAGACGGTATTGTACTTATTCATATTCTCCGACTCTTTTATAATATTACTCGCGAAATGGTCTTTAACTTCTTCTATCTAGGTAAGTCTTAAAGTAATTTAAGATTTAATCTTTCACACATATAAATTCGACTTTAAAGCAAAAGTTACGTTTAAACGTTTTGTACCTCGATAATAAATTAATTTACACCATTATTGCGAGAAAACGATTCGCATTTCGATTACTTCACAGTACTACAAATTGCTATCTTTCCCTATTCCTTATTAACTTTCTGCATCATCACAAATACTAATAACGTTATTTGTTATTATGGGATTTCAATTTGGAAACGACAGTCACGTTGAGGGAAAGAAAAAAAATTCCATCACCTGGGTTACTTATTTGTCAGACAGAATTCAAACGCTTCGATCCTGAACTGTCTTTTGCAAAAATAAACATATGATCACATCAATATGACAGCGTGTGCAAATAATAATTCCATGCGAAAGAAAACATACTTTGGTCATTCTTATAAATCACATATTGTAAATCCACTTATGGCTTCTCAAATCTATCTAATATAATAATCTATCCAAGCTTCTCTCAGGAAAACCGTCTTTATGACATCTAAATCAATACGTTTGCGAGAGCATTTTCCTGTAACTAAAAAAAAAAAAAAAAATTAATTTTGGATGAAAGCTTCATAAATTTCAGTGTTTTTTATCATCCGGAATTATTGTAATTAATTTATGTAATAACATTCATATCGTGAAATAAAGAAATAAATCTGCTATCGATCCTCGCACATTCAGAAAGCAGCATTAAGTGTTCGGTCTTATTTATCAAGAAAAAATCTGGCTCAAAAGAATGAATAAATATATAAGTCTGCAAAACTTTTACTTCAGCAATAAAAGTCGGTAGTATTTAGAGCTTGCAATAATCTCCTTTCTCGTTGCCAAACTTCCAACAAATATCTTTCAATATCGATTTGAAAAAAGATTGGCTTTTCTCTTATTTTTCCAGGATATTTCGATTCTTTGAACACTGCCGTGATTTGATTTTGATCGCAACAATACTTTTTTCATTTTGTCGGTTACGTTTTAACCGATGCAATGTATTTTACGCCCTTAAAGGCGAAGACCCCCGGTCGTACTATGCAAACTCATTAGGTTTAATCCAGGAGCGATGCGCTGCCGAGACAGTTGATATAAGATTTTAATATTGGAGGACGGAAATCACGGTTTTCCATATTCCGCTGTTGCTGCAGAATCAAATAGTAAAGATGGGGGGGGAAAAAAAAAGAGCAATTGCGATGAAAATTTCCTTCGGGGAATTCTCCTCATTAGCAAAGTAAATAGAATGACAGCAAATGAACGGCTAAGAAAACAATGAAAATTGTTGAAAGATTTCCCGGGAAGACCTCAGTTGCAAAGCAACAAGGAAGACTAAGAGAAATAGGAAGCTTGGGTGATCATAATACGGTGGAAACGTGAAATTGCTGTTGGGAGTGCATGTATTCCGGCAGCAGACGACAATTCCCCAACCGGAATTTATCATCGCTATCGAAAGGAGAATGAAAAATCTTCGGAGAGAAATGTGTTTGCAACTGAAAAGTCGTGATAACTTACGCTTTCATAAATTGAGCTGCAACTGGAAGGCATCGGCTGCGTCGTCAACACCCCCGAAACTAAGGGAAAAATTCCTGCAGAGAAAACGTCACCCTTTAGCCTCGGGGCAGGGCAAATCTACGTGCGTCGATGTCGTTTTAGTGTTTCCTTCCAAGCCCTCCCTCTGCAAAACCCACCCCAACTGAATACGATATTTCTGTCTGCTTCGGGGATGAATTTTACACAATTCTGATCCGAACCGCACTGTCCTTAACAAAAATTAAATTTTTTTCTTTCCACGTAATTTTTAAACTAAATAATCGCATTAAACTCGATCAACTTCGAAAGTCAGATTTTAAAATTTTTACTCTTAATCGGTAAATGAAATTGTAATTAATTTATTTTGTAAGTATAACTATAATATGCCTTCGAGTCTTTTCTCTCTCTCGGGGCTCAACTCTTTGAGCTCTCGCCATTACCCAAAGCAACATTCAAAATCCCTCTCGAGGGATTGCGGCTTCTTCAAATAACCATTGTAATCGAGCAACCCTTCCATTTTAAGTATTGATTACATGTAATACAATTACGTATTACAACTTCAAGTTAGTAAAAGTACCTAAAAATAAATTTGGGGAGCCTTTTATTTTAATGACGGAACGTTTTGTGATATTATCAAAATCTTGTTATGCCTTCGTCTATAATTGCGAGCCCACACCCATTTTCAGATCCATTTAACTGCAAGTTATTGACGTGCGTTTAACGCATTGTTTTAAAGATGGCGTTACATATTTAATAACATAAAATACCGTTTCAAACTTTGAATTCGAACGTTAAAAAAGGTATACAGACAAATTAATTTATTATTTTAGTTACAATTAGATATATTTATGATCCATAAATTTTACTTGGATCCCGGGAAACTAAAAAATTAAGAGTTACAAAAATTATTTAAAAAAAAAAAGAAGGTACGTGGCAAACATCAATTCGAAACGTGCCGGAATAAATTTGAACTTTGATGAGACGATGATAGAATTTCAACTTGCACAATATTATTTTAAAGCTGTCGCATCGTATACCGTTGCAGATCTATATGAGTTGCATATATTTTTGCATCGCTTTCTATCATAGTTTTGACTTCAATTCATAAGCAATATCACTACTACCTTGGAGCTTAAAAAATGAAAATAAAAGTTAAAAAAAAAAAGCTTCAAACGAAGCCAACAAAATTAGTTTTTACTGTAAACGGGTCGTTTCAAATATGAAGACTTTTTGTACAAATTGGTCTCCCAAGGGGGCCTCCAGCAGAATATTCCATTTATCCTACCTGACTCATAGCCTTTCTGCTTGACCCAAAAAGCTCTCGAGAAAAGGATCCTTGCAGCTCAGTCCAAACGAGCCAATCATTTTTGATGCGAATGTACATGGTTTATTGTAATTTATTCAAAATGAATTCATGTAGGAAAAACAAGTTATTATTATTAATGTGTCGTTTTGAGATTTCTGCCGGGAGCGCAGACGAGTGCGTTGCGTTAATCGCCGCGCTCCCCGTTTCGATCCCGGTGCCGGGACGAAGGCAAATCCCAAAATCCGAGCAAAATCTCTCAAACGGTTAGAAAACCTGAATCGATTCAGTGCCGACACTCCGAAGTCACGCAGTGCACGAAAGAGATGAGCAAACCCAGAAGAATGCCCATCGCACCGTCTCGTCTTCGACGGGGAGGAACTCGAGGGCCGGAAACAACTGTTACGCGGCCACCGTAAGAAAATGTGAGGACCCGTGAGAAAGAGAGCGGCGGAGGTTCCATTCGGTCAGGTACGGGCCGAGCCTGCATCAAGGAGACCGTGACGAGAGGAAGAAGATGAGGCCCATGCGCAACAGGTGCGATCAAGGCCGCGGACTCCCCGGAACGGTCACCTAACCTCGAAGCCCGTTGACGGAGCGCCTCCTCGCATCCAGCTTCGCGAAAGGTTCGGCTCCGGACCTGCCAGGTCCACTGAGAAACTGACGAGTAACATTTGTTTTCAGCACCGCTGACAGTTCCCTCAGTTAAATATGAAAAAAAGTGAAATCTTGGCCCCTTATGAGAAACGCGTTTAATTCTAATTTACTTTCACAACCCAGAAATGGTTTTGCACCTCTTTGGAAAATGCAAAGACAAGAAATGGCTTGAGAAAAGTAAATCGGTTTGCGGTAAAAGCGGCACGTGGGTTTCACGGAGCTAAGAAGCAGAACAAACAATGCTGACAGTATAAAGGCGTTAATGAGGAAATATATGAAACTTTTAAAATGGTTTCCCCGCAAAACCTGCTGACGTAACCTTCCTTTTTAATGGGAAAAGATTTTGGGGAAAAGCTTCTTTCGCCGACATCGAGCCCGCCCAATGCAATTCCTATCGAGCCCTTAAGGGCTCGGCTCTGCCGCCGAAGGCGAATGTCCCGGAAAACAGGGCTTTGATTATTCCTGAATTGGAATGAAACCGCGACTCTTTAGGTTGCACCATCTCGAGGAATTTGCAGAGGTCAGTTGGTGGTGACAGAGGAGATGACTGCGAAAGAAGTTTCGGGAACGTGGAAAAGTCAAAATTTCTTACGAGTTAAATGGGATGGCGAATGCGCTGCGCAGGTACAGAAGTACCTGGTTGAGTCGCGTTGTGCTGTTCAGGATGACTTTAAGCAACATCCGACGGCTGCCATCTTGAGGACCTGTTTGACGTTTTACAAGGTAACCGGGCCGTCCCGGGGAAGCATCGTCCGGATTGAAATTCGTTCATAGGGAACCGTTTCCTTTGAAAATTCACACAGTTAGTTGATTCTCATACTCCAACTGTTATAAATATTGCGCAGACCATTAATTATGACTTATATTTAGGAACTGCGCAGGGAAATTTTTATTCAATGAGCAAATTAGCTTAATTGCTATCTGCTCGAGGTTTATTATTGTTCGCATCCATAATCCGGCACCGAACGGCAATCCTCGGCTAGTTCTTGGCTTCACTTCCCAATAAACGTATTGCATTTTAAGTGATGAAATTTGAGAATAATTTTTATGTATTTAACATCCGTGTTTTACGTTGTCGCCATACCTAATTGCTGACTTTCGAGCAATCACGTGCAAGATTTTGGGAAAGCTTTGTATTGTCCTATCTGTGATCTGCGACGAAGTGAAAAGTAATGCAGAGGTGGTACCAATAACTTTAGAAAAGGAAAAACTTTTCACATGAAAAGCTTGAGATATTTATCAACGTCGAAGACAATATTTGTGTATGTCAAAACATGGAACAGCTTTATCAAGTGGCAACCATGTTTCATTTAATCTAGCAGTTTTTAGTATTAGAGTTGCTTTTCAAAATAACCAATATTTCATATAATGTCATTCTTCTTTCTTCCTTTTCATACGACTCCAGGCGCATTTTCTTCTCTTGTATTCCAACGTTTTCCAAAGCCGGAAGCCGTGCACTCGACATCATACTGGACATTGTTTTCTGTCCAAACATGCTGAACACATATAAATAAATACGGCATTCACGTTCTAATCTTTTTCTTAATGGCTTCCGATCAGAAAATGAGCTCACAATTTCTTCATAACATTTAAAAAAGTCATACAATAGAATACATGAATAAATTATGATGTTCTAAATCTTCCCACGATACCATTCTTGAGGTTGATATTATTCTTTCGGGCATTGACCCTTCGTTTATATTTTGATTCTAACTCATTGTCTTCTGTAAAAATTTATAAAGTCTTCGTTTCAGTATTGAACTTTTCAATCAACGTAAACAAAATTAATTATTAATGTATTCGATCAAACAGTTACATCTCTGTCGTGTGATAATTTCGATGATGCCGTTAATTATAATAATATTTTTTTTTTCAAGAAGTATTTGGTATTTTTTCTTAAAAGTACATTCCGCAACCCAATCAGAATATTAGGAAACGCAAAGACTCATAAATAAATGAGATCCCCTACAGGAAACCGGCTTTTTAACCAATTGCTTTCTCCATTTATATTCTATATATGCAAATGGTCGATCTTTAAAATAACTTTCCTTGTAAAATTAGGTCTTGCACGTGGATGAAATGGTATTTAGATCTATAAACGATGAAGAACATTGAGAAAAATTATGGAAAATATATTCGAATCGCTCGTGAATACATTTCCGAGCTCTGATCTATGGACGGTCATATTGGTTTTTTTCACTTTCCATATGCATCATTTTTCTTCTGGGCGAGTAGAACCTCATATAAATTATTTAGCTTATTTTGATACAAAAGGTGAACACTCCAGAATGAAAAATCGCGGCAGAAGTTAACACTCGCATTCAGTTTTAAAATGTTTGAAGCTCCTTCAACTGATGCATTTTCCTCATCCTTAAGCTTTTCCTACCTGGCAGAATGTCCTAGTCGGTTGGAGCTGGTTAAATGAGCCAAAACGCCCCGAATCAGTTAATTTCCTAAGGCTAAAAACCAGTCGACTAAAAAGGTTTTTCTCCAGACACGCCCCGAATTTCGTCTCGAAATGGCCAACGAAGGATCCCGTACTTAATCTAAAATGCTATAAATATCGTTTAAACCTTATTATTTAATTAAGATGTACTTTATGTGAATAAAATGTGCTTTGTTTGAAAAAAAATTTAATTTAAGATAAATTATTAAAAGATACTGTTAATCCTTTTTTTTTTTTTTTGTTAACTGAGGAGTCATTAACGTGTAGTAAACATTTTTTTTAAAACCCTAATATAAATGTAAATTGCTGCAGCAAAACACTTGCTAAGAAGCAAAAAGATAATATATGTGTTTGGTTATGCATAATGTTAGTACGAGCTTTACATACGTAGCGACAAAATCAAAAACGTTATTTCAAAAACTACTACACTAATATCTGAAATTTATGTGTTCCACCTTTCTATCAATAATAATATCTTTGTATTGGTAAGATTCAAAACTAGTTACTTTAAAAGCCCCATGATTTAAAAATGTAAACTTGTAAATTTAAAATAAACAAGATAAATTTAATGTGTGTTATTAACATTAATATGTGTAAAACTTTAGTTCCACGTTTTTAACGTATTGTAGCTGCTACCCCTTTATGAACCCTAAGTTTTCAGGATCCAATTGTCATACTGCGCTTAACGTGGAAAAAGATTTTAAATCCGCGCACAAGAGCGGAATATCTGAAGCTGACAGTTCTAATATTCAAAAAAGAGATTAGCCGAAAAAATATATACATATTTTTATGTTGCCAATGACATTTATTCTATCAGCTGAAAAACATCGTATTTCTTGAGATTAACAATTCAAATTCACTCCTGCAGCAAATACATTGAAGCTGTAAGCTTGCCAAACTCAGTTTTGGTACTTTTACGACTAGCATGAAACTGTCTTGGAGTTGAGCCTAAACTTCTAGTCGCCTACAGAAATACCATCAGGAGAAAAAGGTTTCCGGATGCTTCGTTTTTTTATTTCTGGTCACTTAACGTTCGCACAGTTTGATATTCCTTTAATAATGGTAAGTCCCAAGCCTCTTCGAGTCATTATCCAATTCCGATAATGAAAAGTCTTTTATGTTTTATGGTTAGGACATCGAGAACGGGTCTTAAGTCGTAAACCATATCCCCTAGTGCATGTATATTCAAAAGATAAATTCACGACTTTTTTTTTTTTTTTTTTTTAGTGGTATCATTTTTTTTTCTTTTTTAAATATTTAAACAGCGAAAATTATTGCTAAACTAATGCTTTTCCACTTGACTCCTTTATTCATATTTAAATAAACAAACCGAGCAGCAGAATTTCTATTTCTTTCAGCGGATATTTTTATACCATCTGAATATCGGAGTCCTGAATAATCCGAAATTTTTACTGTCTAACCCAATTGACGATTGTTATGTATGAAACTTCCATTCATCTAACTGATACTCCCGAGCGTCTGCAAACTCGTTACGCATCATGAAAGAGATAAATGGAAAATGTGTTTTTTACAGCATAATAGGTGAACTTTACATGATGAATCTCCCATGACCGTAATCCAGCAGCATTTCTGTAGCATGTCATGTATAATAAATGCATTCGATTAATAACGCTTGCCGTGCAATTTCCAAAATTTACACCGTTCACGTAAAACCACGAAATAATGCTTTTAAAATAAAATATCCCGTTTTGAAACGTGGCATATTATAAATAAGAAATATATTTGTAAAAAGTTCAAACGACATCATGTTGCACCATGAGTCTGTCAAATTTCTTCATGTAACCAGATGAGATTAAAGGTATAAATCCTTCGGATGCTTCCAGTTTCCAGCTTGAGAGTTAGAATGGGCAACGCAAGTCGAAAGCGAATTGCCAATGATTTATTAACATGTTTTATAAAATGACTACTATAGTATGAATTTCAAAATCCGCGAGGTGGGAAAAAATAACGCGAGACAATACGAATTTAAGTAGTATTAAAGGGAGGCGAAATTTAGGCAGAAGATACTTTGTTTGAACACAACTTGCCAAAGTTGTTAGCATAGAAGTTTAACGTAATTTTAAAGTTCCAAAATTTAGTTTTATGATTAGGTAAAAAACTGATGATGGTTTTCCGAAGGAATCCTCACTTATCGAATGCTTTTCTAGTGCACGTAAGCACAGCAATTGCCTCAACTGATGGATCACATAAAATGTTATGCTCCTCAATATTATCCGGGAGAAAAATATTTTTGAGTTACTCCTTCGAAAAATTTTCCTTAATAACACAAATTTCTACATGAAAATTTAAAATCCCGGCATCTTACAGACTTAAATTGTTCCTCGCGGGTGATACCTAACCTAAAAGCACAATTTTCACAGGTAGTAGTGACGGAAAGATTTCTTAATCAGTTTAGAAACTTCTCAAGGAAACATACGAATATTAAATTCCACTTTGAAAGTTTCCTCTTATCCGATCAACTTCCAAAAAAGACAACACCGTTAACAGAGCTTATAAAAGTTATCTTTTGTAGCAAATCTCACTTTTCTTTTAACCCACATAGTTGGGGGTTGTTGCGGAGTCAACTATCTTGTTTGGAGATTTATGTCGTCGTCTGGCAAAAGACTTCCTCTTCTCGTAGCTATCAAGAGTCGGCACAATGCAGCGAAATATATTAACCGGATAATTAAAATTGAAAGTTAGTCGGAAGAAAACATTGGAAGAAATAATGACAGAAGATATGGCTGTTAAGCAAGTATTATTTCAAGTTAAAAGGAAGGAGGGAATTGTTAAAATGTACTTCCACTTTCTTGCTTCCCGACCGGAGGAAAACTTGGAAAGATTCTTCCCAAAGGAACTATTCACCCATTCAAAACCCATACTCCGGCTTCCTTATTCGCGTCCATTAATGATTTTACAGTTATCTCTCCCTTGTTTTAAACTTCTTTCTCACAGGAAGATGAGCATTTGTGGAAATCAAGTAGCTGAAAAGTAGTTACAACCAATTGCAAAGCTTTGCAAATGAGTTTCGACTACGTCAAACCGAACCTGTATTTCGACTGATCGACAACGGGCGCGGTAAGTTTACGGCAACAAAGGGAGGTATAAAGGAAAAAGTGCACGGCGCGAAAATCACCGAAGTTTGTGCCGAGGCGACCCGCGACACACCTCTCCGTTTCACGGCAGTTATCGCAGGCGAAACAACAGCGGAAAGGGGGGCGAATTTTTGCTGTCGAAACTTCCGCTTGGTTCCGTAAAGTTGGATTTGGAGATGGAAAAAAAAAAAGAAAAAAAAAAAATCGGGGCCGGAGATGGGAAATTCGTCAACGATGACAGACCAGAAAAAATTGTTGGAATTAATTTTGGAAACTTTTTCTGACAATTTGAGACCTTTTCACCTGGTTTCCTGTTTTTACCCGACAATTGGAGGCTTTCATTCCCACGTTCATCTCAGCAGTTAAATATTTGGACTTTTCCATTGGAGTGAACTTTTAATGCAAGGAAAGAGAAGACTTCTTTCCCCATTGTCCCATTAGTTGTTACTTTGAAGCTTTTTTACGTTGAATATTCCGAGGAACATGATTAATAATAACTGCCACCAAGTCGTAAAGGCCCAAAAAGATCTTTTTAATATTGCTCTCACTTCATCCTAATTAGGATTAATTATGAAATTCTCTGGTTTCCCGCTTTAATTTATAATTGATATATTTCAGTTCGTTTACTGTAAAAAGCCAATTGTTGATTTCAAAGGTTCAAAGAGATAATGGCTTTTTCTAAACACAGTTCTAAATGAATAAACTTGGTTAATTTTCAGTAAAATATAAAAACTTCTTTTAAGTTAATTTTTTACTCCTTTATATTACAATTAGTAATAATTTTACAAATTAATATATTTCAAAGTTACAATTAATAAAGTCTAGTATTTAATTACAAACCTTTAGTTAAAATAAAACTAATTTTATCCTTTCAGGTTATTCATAATCCGAAAGGATTATGAATAGTTCTGTGTAAAAAAATTGTGTTAATTTACAAAATATTTTTTTTTTTTTTTTAAGAAAAAAGATAATAATTTGGAAAAAAAACAAATAAGTGTCCAAGTCCGATGGGATGTATAATCAATATAAATTTTTCATCATTTTTTTCACAAAACATGAATCGAATTAAGAGAAAAATAGCAAAATTAACATAAATGAAATATCACAGATTGTGAATTGGAAAGTATAAGAACATTTGCAGATTTCTGGAGAACAGGCGCATTATAAACAGAAAACTGACAATGTTTGATGAAACCAACTATAAAAGACATATTAATACTAAGTTTCAGCTCGCCTTAGACTGAACGTCAAACGTTCATATAGCGAGTGAAAAAAAAAAATCGCGAAAAACTTTAAGTGAAAACCTTAGGAAAGATTCGCTTAACACTTATAAAATGAAATTTTCATATAAAAATTATGGATGATACATTTTGGCTGGCCCCGGCGACGATAAATGTCGAACTTTCAGCGCCGAAGTTAAAAAATTCGGTTATTTATCAAAAAAAAAATTTTCCCTTCTGTCGGGAAAAAAATTTTCCAAAATTTTTACGTTTTTCAAAAAGCGCACCAACTTTAATTTAATTAATACTCAAAGAAATGATTAATGATTAATTTTCGGGTTTCTTAATTCACTTCTTACGGTTCTCCAAATGAAAGGAAGATATTTCATGAAAGGATTTTCCTTTTGACAGGCGTTAAATCCGCTTCCTTATATATCATTTGCTTTCTTCTTGCTTCGTCAGACTCCGGCAAAAAAAAGCCGGGAAATCATCTTAATTATCCGAACTTCATTGGAGGCGAACCTAAGGTTAAGTCTCCAACGTCCGCTCCTCAGCAATTCAGATCTCAGAAATTCGACGACAGCTTCCCATGCGACGGCTGGAAAATGCTTCGCGCAGGTACCACTTAACCTGAATCCACGAATTGCCTGAATCCGAGAGGATTCGAGTGTTGGGACACTGTTTGAACAACGGCGATTCCGGTATGCCCTGCATTAAAGGAGATAGATTTTTCAATGCGGGAAACAGGGAAAAACCGGGAGTTTTTTTAAACGGCTCTCCAAGCAATGTACCGGAGCAGATTATTTGATACAAACAAGGCAAGAACAACACGTGAACTCCGATGCGCGATTCAATTAAAGCTGACCGAGTTCACATGAAATTGTAAATGTTCAGTAATCTTCCAGACAACAGTAAATATCAGCGCGGACAAAGACGTGCCCAACCCGTAAAACCCGACGAAACAGTAATTTGGTTTTAATTTATATCTCTTACTAAGCATTCTCTTTCTAAATCGCTTAAGAGGAGCAAGATGCGGGAGGTCGAAATGATGCAGGAGACCATCGAAGACCACCCCGATATGCAATGCGCACCAGCTTTTGCCCCCAAATGAGAGATACAAAACTCTGCCGCTTTAGCATCATCTGCAATGAGCAGATAATCTGTACGTGTTGTCATTTGCCGCTTCGTCCTCCTCAGCATACGGGGAAACGCTAAGGATTGAAAATCATCTTTTATTTTCCTCGATTGTTTTCACATTAAGATTTATTTTCGAAGAGAAATAAATAATTTTCTTCTCTGACGAAATCGATGCCGCTTCGGGGGGCAAGCACGCCCGGATCTTTCGGCCCGAATCCTCGCAAGTTATAAGTCTGCACACGGAAAGACGCAATGAAATACTGCACGAGAGAACTCAATTTATTCACCCTGATACTTTTCCGTATATAAGATCCCTTCTGATCTATTTACATAAATGTAAGAGAAGTGAGGCAAACGATTTGTCTTTTTACCACCCGCTAAGGTCGCAGGCAACAGATGCTGAGACAATGACGGCGTCAAATGCTGTCGCGCAGTCTGCAGAGGGGAGAAAAAATGGATCCAACGACCGCGTATGTGCCAGACCGCGTATACGCTTCAGTTTATAATCGTCTCTTTCGCATGATATAACATATTATATTTGGAAATGATATTTTACAAATGGTAATCATTGCACTCGTATATAACATCGTAACCATTATGTTCCTGCTAGGAAAGCGAACTGGAAAGCAATGCTATTGATGTTTTTTTATTATGGTGCACGTACTTTTTGACCATGTGTTCCTGCACATGGCGCGAGATGGTCGAAATTTTTCCTCTGATTTCCGGAAGCTTTTACTTGCTTTTATCGTATTACGTCGAGAATTCTGAATTTTATTTCCAGAATAAGTACGTAATTTGAAGACATTATAATAAAGCGCAAAAGAGTTACAAATAATAAGGTACGAGCTTTCATATGAAATGGGAATGCATAAGTTAACTGTATGAATGTCAGTCTAATTTAAAAATTTAATGCGGTACAGTTACATGAAATTTTCGTCATAATTTCGAAAAGGCTTCAGCAATACGTATTAATCATCGATTATGCTATATAATATTTTTAGGCACTTTTTACAATTTTTTTTTATGTTAATGTATACATTATGATTAGATCAAAAAAATATTAAAATAACAATAAAAAACTTTTTGTACTTTGCATTAAACGCTGATTTCGTTTGAAGACGATCCCAAATGAGATGTAAAAATTATTTATTTAGACTTAACATTGTATATATAAAAAAAAAGGATAACAGTAGAGACAACAGATATGTATTTCAGGATTTATTGAAATTAAGAAGAAGAAAAATATGGCAAGCTTAGTGGTGACAAAACATTAATATCGCCTTACGACAAAATTAAGAAAATGCTCCTGTAGGTTATGAAATAATTATATAAATACCGCTGTGTTTCTGTTGGAGCGCTGTTTCTGCAGACAACCCTCCAAATGAAAAATCGTCACCATTACCAAAGCACCTGACTGCTTGAGTATGAAATGAAATAAAATCCTTCAAGCAAGGGTTATTTCACGTGAGCATTTCATGCAATTTTCCCGTAATAAATTTTAAGAAAGGAAATATAACGAGACATAATATGGTGCATGCATTTCACCATTTTCTGTTGGAAAACAGAAAATTAAAAATTTGAAAACGAATTTAAAATGAATTAATGTTTAAAATTGCAGACGTACCACACTCGATGGTTTCTTCTTTCATCCCGTTCCATATCTCTTTTCACCGTTCGAAAACTTTTCCAAAAAAAATCACATTTATATGTGCCGTAAAATATATAATAAAATGAAGATCGTGTTAAATATGCCATTTTAAGGAACGAAAGCAATCTTGAAAGGCCCCGGAGTTATTTCCAAACCCCTTTTGAAAGATCTTCTCTTTGTTCGTATCAGACGGATCTTTTAGCCGAATATTCTACTATAACATGCTTCTGCGTATCCTTTTCAATATTTAGACGATGCAGGGAACATTTTTGTTAATTTTACCATGAGCCCAAAGTTTTACAAGATTGACGTTTTCTCCAAGTTTCAGCTAAAATATCGGCTCCCATGCAACTACCTCGAAGCGAAATGAAGAATGAAAATTCGGGCTAAATCGAAGAATTTCGGAAAAACAATCCGTGGAGTATAAATTTTATATTAATTTGGTATTACGCTATTATTTTAACGTGCCGCAAAATATTTGCAGCGCGAAAAAATTCATTCGTCGCAAACGAATTCGATTTTTGTTCTCAGTTTAATGCAGGCTCCTAAGGTTTCTTCAGCAAGCATAAAGAGTTTCAAGCTTGAAAAATCTTCATGCAAATATTAAGGTTAATATTCGTCAACATCCGAAAGAACGAGCAACATTATTAAATGCTTTTTCATTATTAGAAATTGAGATTTAAACTTTTTTTTGTTGTCGACACTGTCGTGTCGCTGTAACTTCTTCTCTTACGATTTTCCGTTTGTCGAACGTTTTATGATGCATTTCGAAACGCCGCCCCGTAAAACATTTGACAGCGCTACCTGAAACCGCGGACAGAGCGAAAAAGGGAACATGCGAACCAAGTTTAATTTATTTCACGAGTTTTTCCCCATTGCCGGAGCGTCCGCTTTGGCTCTCAGAGGGTTGACAATTATTAGCCGGAGCAGGAAGGAGAAAATGAAGAAAAAGACGAGGAGGCAGAAGGAAAAAGCCAGAGCCGAAGACCTTAATACCAATTAAAACTTTTTACCGAGGATAACTTTTATTTGCACAAAAAAGGAATATTTTCCAGAAAACCAGAGGAAATCCACCTCTAAAAGCTCCCTTTTGTTACCCTTTTCTCTATCTACTTTTGTCCGGGGAATTTGTCTTATCTGCCTCTTTCCAAATGATTGCCAGTTTCCGTCAGGTCACACTCGGCCGCGTTAATCGAGGAAGTACGAAGACCGGTACTTGTCTAACAAGGTGACGCGAGTTTTCGGATTTCTGCGCTGGAACATTTTCGATCCCCGGGATTTTGGAAGCTAAAGCGGTTTGATCTCCCGCTCCGGGGACGCGAATCAGAATCCTTCTCCCTCCTCCGAGTTTTCCGGGATTTTTCCCGCGATTCGATTTCGAAAATGAAGTAAACTGGGCGAAAACTCGCACCCGAATGCATCTCCCCGATGCAGCCGATCCGGATTACTGAGCCTCCTGACTCGAAAAAAGCGAAAATTTACCGGAGCGAGGATTTTCACATGCGCCAAAGGGACTTCGAACGAAGTGGAACGTGGCGGGAATCGTCCAGAATCCCATTTTGCGGTGAGAGCGACGTGAAACGTGCCCCGGCCAAGCAATTCCGCCGAAGATGCCGGAAGGTTCTCTGCCGCGCTGCGGGAAAAAAGGTACGGCCGCGGTGACGGTAGCGACACCTTGGAGCGAACAGGCGTCGCGGCCGCGTTCTGTGCCGTTCCCTGTCCGAACCCGGTTCCGCATCTGGTTTGTCTTTCTGGTAAGAGCCGTTTAAAAGCGTATTGTACGCTGTCCTCAGGTTCACTTTGGAACCGGGTTCGATTGTGAAATTCGATATGAAAAGTTTTGAACTCGTTCGCCCATTGGAAATCCAAGCTCCCCGAGGAAACTCTTCTTACTTCACTTCCACCCGATCTCATTGTCTAATCCCGCAGACTGCGGGAAAAGAGTGAATGATTGCCTGTAATTACCTTTAATAAGGTAAAACATAGGTTTCCCATCGGATTGCAGAACTAAGTGAATCACAGCAGCAATTTATTAAATTTCCGTGCGGAGATAAAAAATACCAGTTGTCTGAAGTGTGGGAACGAAAAATGGAGGAACTATTTAAGTTGGAATAAAGTTGCTTCGAGCCTTTTTTCTCGGTCTCTTCGCCTGTTTTCGATCTTTCAAAAACTTTCCTTAACTAATTCAGTTATAATTTCTGATATTCTCTCCACTATTTTAATCAAATCATTGATTCTATTTTGTTACGTCTCCATCGGTTAGTTTTTATTTGCTTTTGATTTCCACATTGGCAATTTAATATCTTCCTCTTTTAACTTAAAAAGTTATATGAAATCAGAGGAAATATTATTTGCAAATGCCATTGGTTTTGCATAAGCGACTGGAAAGACTAAATCAACTGATGTTCTTCGATTAAAAACCAGCGTCTTCCTTCTTCCATTGCAGTTTACCTTATATTCGAGAGAGAAAATTACGGGAACAACGTTGTTGAAATCAAGTCATACCGTAGATCGTATTAAATTTCGCACAGAAAAGGTTCGCTTTTAAGATTCGCGCTGCAACGCAGAGACCGCTTTACATACGGAATTTATTCCCGTAAAATATCTGCAAGCGGTTCATTTTCACGCGAAATAAACAAGAGTTAAACTTTTTTGATGTTTAAAGATTTTTCAAAAGGGAAAAAAGCGAAAATCTTTGCTAAACGTGCGAATGGCACATCTTTTCCTGCAAAAGTTTATCTTCCCGGCAGAATCGAAAGCCTTTTCATTCTATACAATTTTCACTTTTTCACGGCAATTCACTGTCATGTTTTTTTTTTTTTTTTTTTCTTAAAAAACGAAAAAGGTTCTCAAACAGAAAATGAAAGAACCGAAACACTTGCTTTTGACGTTGGTCCTTTTACCTGGGGTTCCATCTTGTCTCGCGTAACAACTTCCATAATTGTTCCAGACTTAAACCGCGTTAAAAAAAATGACATTTTCGGCATTTTTTTTTATGCGAATCATTTTAATCAACATCAACTGGATCGGTGCAATATAATCTCTTACAATTCTCGGCAGTTCTGCCATTGAATTTCGGATCGTAAACTGAAATAAAAGGCATCGTTTTGTTTATTGTAGAAATTAAACCATTTCAAATATAATGAATGGAACTGGGTTGAGCCCTATTTATTTACGAGAGACTCCTCTGACTCAATAACTGGACGAAATCAATGAGTGGTTTATTGAATTGAATCGTTCGAGATGGAAGGAGACAATGGAAGAGGCATTATGAGGTCATTGAAAGACATAAAATTCAAATTCTTAAATTTGTATATTAGTGAAGAACAGCAGCACTCGATAATCGTTTCACGTCCACCGAGGGATTTTTCGATGCGAATTCGAATTCTCTTTCGCACCGATATATTATTCCAGATCAATATTTTACAATTTTTAAATGAAAATGAATTCAAATATTAATGAGGAATCAAAAACGTATATTTTATTTATGGAAACCGCGGATATTTTTCACGAAAATCCATCTTGAATTTAAAAAGGAGTGTTTTAATAACTCTTTTACGGGGTCGATTAATGTAAAAAATTAACATGATGCATTTGGCGGAAGATCATATTTCAATGTTGATTGTTGCGTTCCTCTGGGGTAAATCACCACAAAATACGACAGTCGGGCAAAGGTTCGGTAAAGAAGTTACCTCCAACGTTACCATCTTTTCTGTCTGTCCATTTAACGCCGCAGGTTAAACGGGCATTGGATAAAAAAGTGGAATCTCCTGGTTCTCTGCGTACATTCGGACTGCATTCCCGCTGCGACTGCCTCAGATCCACCTCCGTTAAACCGTACGCCACAAAATCCTTTCGCTATTTGTATGTTCATTTTCTTAGCAACAATTATCTTCGGCTAACGCACCATCACACTTGTTACCTCCTCCCGTCGCGGCGCCGAAATAAGTTCGCAAGCCCGCGGTTCGAATAAAAACGCTCCCGCTAATTCGACAAACTGGTGCCGTTTAGTATGAGCCAATTCCTTTGCATTCTGGTAGATTACCGAACAGATAAATCCCCGTCTTAATAGCGGAATGGCGCAAAATAAGTTGCACCAACATTATACGATTGCTAATTCACGTTGCATTCGGCTGCGGTTCAAGCCTCAACGAAGAAAACGGAGAGCAGACCGCGGACTTGACAGAAATGTTCCGTTCAAATTTTTCCCTCCCAACGAACGAACGGAGAACATTAGCAGGTAACGTAAACGGCTCCGTGAACGCGCAAACGGGGATGAGTTTCCCATGTACAAAGTAAAAAGTTTGAAACGGCGTCACTTAACAACCGGAGGATATCCCTTTTTCGTCACAGGTTTCGCTGTTGGAAACGAAAAGCGTTGCGCAGAAAATAACGTTCGTTCGAAAGCGCGAATGAACGATTTTAATAACGTTATCATCGATGCGACAAGCCATCTTTCAAATTTGCACGGGACACGATAATTTGCCAAATGAAATGGCAGCGACGCAATCACGAGGGGCTTTGTTTTTCTTTTTCCTTCCTTCCTTTTTTATTTTTTTTTTTTTTTTATTTTTTTAATTGTCACCGGTGCGCTCCTGACTCGACGACAGCAGCAGCCGAATAACGTAAAGGGCGCCTCATCCTTCGGCGCCCCGAAAAAGATCAGGCGTCGGATCGAAAAAACTAAGGAGCTGGAAGCGGAAAACGCCATTAGGAGCGAGCGCAAATGCTTCAGTTAGTTACGCGGTCTTAATAAGGGATTTTTAGGAGGATGGAAATAAAGCGAATCTCTCCGGGCAGAAGCTGCTCATTCTTTAAATTCCGGGACTTTTGCTAATCTAATTTGTGCAAGCTCATGGCAACGGATAAAAGACTGCTCTGACAATTCCACCCTTAATGAAGTAAAGCAAAACGCCAAAAGCGCTTCTCGGCATGTTTTCCGATATTGCCATTCTCCGGGAACACGTTCCCCCGGAGTTCGAACCACTTTCGGCACGGAAAATTATCGCTGTCCTTTGCCCCGCATTTCAATTAAGGATTTTTTCCCTTTCGGGAAAGATCCACCCCACCGGCCGAACTCACCCGGGACAGCCGAAAAATGAGCAAAATTATGCGGTAAATGAAATGTGTACGGAGATAAGGCAAGGAACTAATTCCGTCCGCATAGCTGGCGGTATATTAAAAGAAATTGGAATAAGAAAACATTGCGTGAACGTTGACTTATTAAGTAAGGCGCTTATCATCGAGTAAAATGCTTAATTCGTACACTTGAACTGCTGCATGGTCTTACATCCCCTATCTTCCTCTAATTTTTTCTTATTAACATGATTTATGGTCTTAAATTAAATTCTCTTCACGTTTCTTTAGTCACGGAAGCCAAAGTTAAAACCTGGAAATGGAAATACTTTTGCTGAAGTCGCTGCCGGTGGAGCTTCTCCGCTCGATTCCTTCCTAAAAAGCTGCGGAGCTCCGCGTTCCAAAATGTCAGCAATTAACAAAGGTTATTTCCCGTCCGCGCGACGGTGAATTTACTTTGAGAAAGAATTTTTATTTTTGATTTAATTTTTTCGGTTTGTCATTGTAAATATTTATACACATGACGTGTATAAATGTGACGGGAAAGACGAGGAAGGGTGACGAGGAAAGCTCGCCACCGATCTGCAGGTTACGGACAAAGCGTCAATTTAAGACTAAAGCATCTTCTATTATAAATGTTGCAGCATGTATAACATGATTTCATCGGAAGAAACTTATAAAACAACTGTATGAATGTTAAATTAATTAGAAGCTTTTCAAAAAAGCACGCACGAGAGTGCAAAAACTTGAAATTCAAAAAGACCATTGTGCCGATTTGCTCGTAAATTATTATTAATTCAAATGATAAACGCGACACATAGTTGCTTCATGTCTTTTTACTTTAAGTCGAAATTAAATTTAGTGAAACTTAACAAACATAAGCTGCAATCATCGGCAAACGGGGCAAGCATTTGATTGCATATTAACGGAATTTTGCCGTGGAGAAATTAATAATTAGAACAGCGTAAAAAGATTTGATTTTCACCTCGGTAAAATTATATAAATAATTTATGAAAGAAAAGGACCCGGGGCAAGCATCGGATGTTGCAAGGTCCGGAAAACCGCACGAAAAACGCTTCCAAAAAATTAACCCAAGATAAGAATCCGCGCAACGTATTTCGGCCGGACGAACGAGTGTCTCCCGGTGAAGTTAATATTCCGGAGACTTTAAAAGCATCCCAAGAGGCCCCGCTCCAAGTCGAAGGAATCATAATTGCCGCGGGGCCCACAAGAAGAGGCGAATTTGAATTTTGAAATATTGGGAAAACACCAGAAACCGAAAGCCGGCGAAAGAATAATATGAAAAGTGGAAAAAAATTTTTGGAAAAATCTCGGACGCGTTAAGATGCTCCTCGCTCTTCTTCCTATGTGCCTCTCGTCCGACATCTTTGGATTCCTTCCTGCCGGAAGAGGCATTTTCTCCATGAAGGATGGCGCATTTGGATTCCGCCGCCCCCCTGTGGCGAGGGAAGTTCTCGCCCGGCAGGCCGTGTGCGGGACTGCACCGAAATTGCCGCAGTCAAGGAGTTTTCACCGGCGAAAATCCTTATTTAAAATCGCCAAAAACAATCGCAGATAACTTTGCATCGGTCTGACTTAACCGTTCCGCTTAATGCAAATAATTGCTGGATGTTAACCTGCGAGTAATAATCAGATTATCGGTTTAATTTTAGCCATTTCTAACGGTAAGGAAATATACGGCGATCGCGGTCTCTGCCGCTTTCAAATTGCATTCCGCTTTGATTAGACGAGCCGATATGCTGAAATTGCTGATGTTTTTTTCGAGTTATTCATTAGGTTCAGTTGTTAAACTGATCAATTTGAAATTTTTTATTGCTCCAGCGTTGCGAAGGCGCAGGAGAAATGGAAAAAAAAAAAAAAAAAAAAGAGAACGCAAAATGATTGAAAACGCAAATCAATAAAGCAAATTAAAGCAGATCGAGGACGAGGGAGACAGGAAGGAGCAGCCCCATGAAACCTCGAAATTGCCATGATTCAACATCAAGTGGACGATTTAGGTCCCGGGAAATAACCGTCATATGAGATTTATTGGCTAATTAGTCGGATTGCACTTTCCATGTTTTTCCACCCTTTGCAACCCTTTCGGATACATCCTTCCTGCAACATATTGCTTTGGGGTGGGAGTATATACTTTGGCGATATCTAAAAAGAAGAAAGCTTTTTAAAATCCCGGGGAAAAAAAAAAAAACAAAATCCTTTCCCGCTATTTGCGTTTGGTCGCATTTTACATTTGAACGAAGGAAATAAACGTTCATGCGGACGGACGATCTTGGATGATCTGCTTCGTCCGGAGATCACCGCGCACCGAAATACAAATCGCATCGGATGTGATCGTGCTGATTCGGAGGCGGGAGCCGCGAGAGCTCCACGGGTCCATCATCCACCGTATAAACTGCTCAATAAGAATTCTTACTGCAAAAATCTCGTCGGATGCTGAAAAATCTTCAGCGACGTGTTGCGGGATAAGACACAACCTGATTTATGAACGATTGGGCGGTTTGAAAGCGGGAAAGGAAAAAAAGAAAGAAAAAGAAAGGAGGTGCGGAAATTTACTATGCTGTCGCAAGGTTCGGGAAAGAAAAAAAAAAAAAATATCAGAGCACCGAGATGAGAGGTCCGACTGGTGAATAATTCAGCATCCAGGCTGGAACAAATGATGTGGCAGCGGATGAAGAACTGCATTCGGCTCCCTCCCCGGCCGTGGACTCTTTGCAAATCAATCCCGTTCAGAGGGATCGGGGGAACGGCGGAAGGAAGTGACGATGCAGCACGGTTCGCTTCCTTCCTGCAGGCCTCGGGGCCGCATTCCCGATAAAAGCCGAAGAGGACAGCACGGCACGAGAGGGAGCGAGCTCAGGGGGACACGTACATTCGAGCCTCGCGGTAATGGAAATTCGACATTCTGTTCGAATTAGATTTCAGATCGGGTCGGAATGAAAGAAGTGAGAGAGGATTTGTTAAGAGATTGATAAATTTGGTAAAGGGGCGAGTCAAACAAAGGGAAAATCTTGGGATGCGGGAGATGAAATCCCTCGGGATGAGGGTCAGGGTATTAGATTTATTTACTTTTTCATGTAGATCCGTAATATCTTTTTGCTAATATTTAAATTTGGTTAACCCAATATATTGAAGCGGTGCAGATTAGTTTGAATGTTACGTAAACGCAAGTAAAGAAGGTAACTCTCATGAGGTTTCCGAAGTAAATTTTATGGAATTTACATTCTCAGGCGAGGGTCGCATGATATCTGATTTCAAATTTCATTGCCGTTAATTCCGAATCCCTTCATTGATGAAAACATATTGCCTTCGTTATAAAATAAAATTTAAAAAGGCAAATATTCAATTTTCCAGTATCTTATGGCAAGTTAAAAAAAAAAAATAAAATAAACGACTCACGTTCCCTATGACTGATGCTGATAAATTTTAAGATTCGATCCCTCCTGTCGTTGCGCTGCAGTCGACAGCGTTTGAAAGCGATTATGGCTGCTGAAGAAATAAATTGAGATTTCCCGATTACCATAAATGACTGTTCCTTGCAGAGAGGCGGTAAAAATCCGTCGCCGCACAAGTTAAAAACGATAAACGAGAAATGGGATATCCATCAGAGTTAATTCACCTCCGTGTGTACCTACAGAAACGCGCCATTTGTCTTGTCTTCAGATTCTAAGATAGTAATGGATGAAACAGGAAATACAGAAGAATATTAGTATTCAGAATGGAAGAAAGGTGCACGAGACGGAGTGCTCCACAAGTCTGATTTATGGCAAGCTTATCGGGGAAAGCATTTCGTGATTTATTATGTTCCTTTTGCATCGACTGATACCCTTGTACTCGCCGGAAAATCGGTCGCTTGAGAAAAAAAAAAATAAAAAAAAAAAAAAAAATTTCCATCTGAGATTTTCACATTTTCCACTGATTTTTCCTCATTTAACGGTTCGCCATGTGCTCAATTAACGAAACATCAAAAAAGAAGACTTAAAAAGAATAAATTATACAGATGAAATTGATATAAAATTAATATCACCGCGGTGAAATATGAATCGATGGTAAAACGATCGAGAGACTGAGCAATGAAATAATTTTAGGCAGATCGGGGAAAAATTTATGAAAATAATTCGCATTCATTCGCGATTATATTTAAAGCTCTAAATTCACGTTATTTCACATGCGGTTTGTTAACATTTACACTTCGAAATGGATGAATTGGGCGACGTGTCACACAAATCTCTGTCTTTTTTTTTTTTTTTTTTACCCGAGCATCTCATGTGCTGAATAATATTTTTTGGTATCGCCGAAGGAAACCTAGATCAGCGATATCAATTAACAATTTTCAAATACCGCGTTAATTTCTTTGGCGGGGAGCACGGGGAAGATTAATGTCCGCAGCGGAAAGAAAGGAGCGTTTTTTCCTTTAGGCATCATTGAGGGAAACCTTTTCCAACCTTCGGACTCCAATTTCGATCCCGGAAACCTTCCACGTGCCCACCCTCTTCGGAGCCTCACCCGATACCCCGGGCCACCCTTTCATCTCCGGAGGACGACGTCTTGATCCGAGTTGTTTAGGCGAAAAAGGCGAAATGAAAACGTCGCAAATGGAACCTTAACTCGTTGGCAGCCGAGCACCCCGCATTGTTTTACCTCCCGAAACTGGATAAATGTGGAGTCGGATACGTACCTGGTGGGACGTTTTCATCGGCTCCAACAAATTTCCAAATTCGAGGATTCCGTGCGTGGCTCTTTTCTCGCCGGAGAGACGAAAGGTTCGGGAATTTGCTACAAATTTTCGGTTCTGGAGCGAAAAACTCAGACGTAAACGAGGGCGTGAATGGCCTGGAGTAGAAGACTGAGAAATGGAGGAAAAAGGGAGGAATTTGCGATTCTTGAACGTATTTTCCATTTTCCCTTCTTGTTATCCAGGATTATGAATTACTTTTTTAAATTCCATAATTTTATATATTTTATTTTTATCTCTCACTTTTCTATATAAATTACATGGTCTTTTCTACTTTTTTACCCTCGGTTTCAAGTCACATTGAATGTCCTTCCCCGGCTATTCTCCGCGATCATTTACCATAACGCTTTCGGGGTGCTGAACATATTTTGACTCCGAACGAAAATATTTAATTTCCGCTTTTTCAAAAAGGAAAACAATTAAAATATAACTTTCAGCACTTTTCTAAGTACCAATGAGTATTTCGCAATGTTCCAGATTACATTTCTTTTCGATATCTTTTGTAAACGACTGCTAATATTATAAAAAAAATTAGCTACAAAATCAGGGAGTTGTTTCACAGGTAACAACCAAAGATTGACCGCGTTATTAGTTGCGGAGAAAAAGACGTATATAAAAGTGTTAGTTTTACGGAACGTACATTATATAACATATTTAATCGATTTCTTGAGTCCCGACAAATTCTCTGCTTCTGTTGAATCAAATTTGTAAGAAACACATCCTACGGCCATGAATAAAGATGTTTTTATTATGCTGTGGTTTATTATGTGAAGGATTGCTGCAAATAAGTCTGCTTTTGAGTTTAGACCCAGCTTTTCAGTTTAGACAAAGTTAAAAAAAAAGCGGGGTAAATTTAAAAAGGTTTTGAATTTATTTAATGCAAATACAGAAGAAACACCCGCGATAAAGAGTATTCTGGCCAGGACTGGAGAAAAAGAGGGAAAAGAAGGCGATAGTTGTTGATTTTTGATATATTAACGTTCGCGCACTCACGTGAAACTGTGTTCACCGTGTAATAGCACAGGCGTAATAACACTTACGCTTCTTACGAACACTGTACGCTAAGCGGTGCAGTGACGGAATTCGCAGAGCGTAAAACGGCGTTGGGTTCGCGGTGCCTTAAGAAGCGGCGCATACCGCGCGATCCTCCAGCGGAATTTCCACTTACACGGGAGGTCTCCGGCGCACGGAAAAAAACAAACATTTCCGAAATTCCGCCGGGAGGACGGCGGGGAGAGCAGAGGAAAGCTCCGATTCGCGAAAATTCCCAGCGGATTTCGGGACGCGAGGAAACATCCGAAGGAAAAATTCCGTTTAGAAACCTGAAATTATCAAGTGCCATCAACTTTAAATTTACTACACAATCGAATTACGGTACGCAAATGTAACGTGATTAGGTCCGATAATGTTGGAGATTTCGGTTTTAATTGAATGATCGCCACCGCCGCCGTACGCCGCGAATGGTCCGCCTCCCGAGCCGCGGAGACGGAAAACGCGTTGGGGAATTGAAAATTAACAAACTCCGCGGACGAATAAAGGAAAATTTGCTCAAGAAGGGGAAATTGCTTAATATTCAGCCGGCCATCTAATAAAATTAACAATGTTTTGCGATTAACTAATTCGTCCGGTTAATTCGCCATGGGAAACGGGGTAAAAAAAAAAAAAAAAAAAAAAAAAAAATTAATTTTCTCGCCCAATACCGTGCCGCGTCCTAAACTAAATAAGGAAATTAAAATAAGGGAACTGCCAAATTAGAAAAAGGTTCCGACGTCAAAAAGGTACCTTTCAGTCATTTGCACGGCAACAGTTTCATTTCGTTTCGAAGACTTTGAGAAGAGAATGGATTTGTTCCTGGCCCCTAACCCAATAACTTTCGTTTAAATAACTCAAACGTTACATTGATTCCTCTCTTAATAAATAACGAATGTGATCCGAAACGTTAATTGCGACTCTCGAAGGCGTCGTGCATAGATTTCGACGGCATGCCAATGGAAAATGAAAAATGAAAAAAATTAAATTTGCCGCGTAGGGCGTTGATATTCCCCCAAAAAGAGAACTCGATTTGTCCAATTTTCATATTGTGAGCGTTAAAGCATCTCAACTATGCAAAAGGCTAAACAGTAGTAAAAATGAAACCGAAAATTTTCTAAACAGTTTATCATCCCATCTAACAAAATTTGACCCAAAAGATTATTAAAGTTATTTATCTTTTAACTCCGTATCTTGTGGTTTCAACCTCTGAGACCTTTCAATGAAGCCTTTCTCTAAATTAATGTTTGCCGCCGAGAATTCAAAGGAGGCAATGCCTTTTTTTATTTAATTGAAATTCAAGCTTCGTGCTGAAGGGCCCACGTTTGGCCGCACTTTACCGAGATTTAAATTTACTCCGAACATTGAATTTTATTAATTAATAAGGAATCATTTTCAAGAATTAAACTCTTCACCGCCGTCACAAACTAGATGTTTTCACAAGGTATTGTAACAGCTATTAAGTTCTCATGCAAGGGAAAACGAAAAACAGTGTCTCAGGTTCAATCCCGAGTCTCTCACATTTAATCTCGACATCACATCGAATCGCGATTAATTGAACGCACATGAAAAATAAAGTCAAACCTTGCATTTTAACTGATTTAAATAAGTGAAACGAAATCAGAATCTCTGTAATTAAATTTATCTTAAGTAACGGTCTCGGAATCGAGTCTCTGCCTTATGTTTTTGCAGCGCATCCCGGTATCAAGACAACGACAGCGGCTCGGGCCATACGTGCAAGTGAGGGGGGTGGCTTTGAGGAGGAAATCTCCACTCCAGCAGCGAGGAGTATCGCAAAGCTAAAAGCATTGAAAATGACAAAGCCATCGTGAGTCGCAACTAAAAGCTTTCGCAATCATCATTCATCAGCATGCCAAATGAAAATGGATGAAGAAAAGTTGTTTAATCCCGAAGTGGATGAGGAACCGGCAATTCCGACGGCGGCCAACACGGGGGGGGGGGGGGGGAAAAAAAAGAAAGATTTCCAGCACCGGCGAATGCATTTCCCGGATTCGG
>JAOWBB010006263.1:0-29348 GCA_028565995.1 Ricinus marginatus | reverse complement strand
ACATTTTTTCCAAGTAATGTATGTTAAGTAGAAATCTTCGAAATTTTAAATTTATATTATTAAGAATTATAAATTTAAAATACAGCTTAAATAATGTTATACTTGTCTTATTAGTTTTATATTAATAATGTCTTAAGAATAAAGTTTAAACAAATGCTATCAAACAAGGCTATTGCATCAACATTCAATAAAGATGCTTATAGAAAAATCTAATAAATTACAATTCTGTAATTTAAAATAAAATTGAAAATAAAAGCTGTTCTGCTTCTTCTTTCAATAATTTTATCGTTTTTAGTAAAACTTCCTTTATTCTTATGAATCACTGATGCCCAATAGCAATCTTTGTCATTGAAAAGACTAATAATTTATTTGGGCACTTAACACTTAGTTTCTTTATTCACTTCTCTGATCAAATTTTTGATCCTCATTAACTGCTACAAGACCCTAATAAAGTGTCAACTGATTTTATATAGTTTTAATCAAAAGAATGCTTTATTACAAACATATTTAACTTTTGCGTGCATTTGATTAAATGTTATTATACTTCTGAAACCTTTAAAAAAATAATGTAAATGCCAATAATATAAAAGATTGCATTATCTAATTATATATATAAATTCTGCATGCTGATCGTTCAACGCAGTGAATTAAGCATCATAATACTGTTTCACATTCCATGAGTGATATTAAAATATAAATGTGATACTTGGATGTATCATTAAATTTGGCCTAACAATTTTTTCATCTAACACATGGAATAAATATAACCGAATCATATCAAACCATTTAATTAAAAGTTTCGCCTAAGGTCCATTCAAATTTTTAATTAAATAAATTACCTCGAAATTTACATAGCTGCTTCTGTAGCTTCGCGTTATGGCTGCCGCATTTTTCCCTCATATTCAGTTATGATATATCGCTAATTTCCCTTATCCAGTGTAATAAAAATTTATCTAGAAATTCAATAAATCAATCAATATATTTAACGTGTTAGCCTAAATAGTTAATGTAAGCATTTTTCACATAATCTTGCATATTCATGAGAGAGTAACGCAGAACCGAAATGAAAGCACGATTAATTGCTAATTCTTTCTTTGCTTTAATTAATACATTAGTATAAAGATTGAATTACCAATTTCAGACTTACATAACTACTACCAATTAAAGACATTCATGCATAATATGTTAGAATCGAAGACAGATTCTTAACGGATCCAACATCTTCAACAACCCCCCGAGGACGAGAGATGACAAGCGATGGACAAAAAAAAAGGAGCCAGATGTACAATGGCTGCCAACATCGCTCAATAGGCAGGTTTCTTATTTGTATATAAAAGGCTGTGGCCACCGGAAGAACTGGGTTCGTTCCAAATTTCAATTTTTTTTTTTTTATTTAATAATTGATTTGACCTTCCAATTTAAAAGTCGATTGACTTTTTCAAATTTAATTCTTTAGTTTTGGAAATAAAAAAAAAAATGAATATTTTAATTAAAATTTTTTTTTATTTTAATTTACTTTCATTATATGAAAAAATATCAATAACAGAATTTGTCACGCTATTAAGATCATGATTCTTCTAGTCATAAATGTTATGAAATTCAATAAAATTTCGGTTTCTTTCTTCTTATAATTAAAAATAATAACAATTTAATAAAAACTGGAGAAAATTATTCTTAGACATAAACCATGGATCTGATTTTAATTCCATTACAAGAATCCTGTCTTAATAACGAAAATAGAGCATAAAAAAGTTAAATTTATCTCTTAAACACACTTGTAATTCCATCGGTTATAATAGAGAAAACGTGAGCAATGATATGAAAGAATCCATAGAATATAAAATGGACGATGTCGAAATATTGCGATAAAACGTAAAATAATAAGAAGAGAAGACCTGTTTTCGTGAAAACGTCCACCCAATACATTCTAAAAAAAAAAATTAGTTTGATTCAAATATAGCATAATTACACTTAATCACAATTTAAAAATTTTTATTTTGAGCACTCACATTCTTAAATGTCTTCTGGCTGCTGGCAACGTTTCAGGCATTTCTTTCAGGATATATAACCTGGCCGCTTTGATGCAATCCTCAAAATAATTTTCCACATCCAGACCTTCTCCATCGATTTTGTAATTTTCTCTTTCCTTCGGATTCATGATCATTCTTATGTGGTAGACGTGAGTGTTCATGAATTGCCATTGATTGTTCGCATAATATTCAAAAACCTCGAAACCTTTTGTGATTCTTTGCTGGACGCGACACATTCTGAAAGCGAAATCATCTTTCAATATTCCAAAGTACTTTAAATATCAATTCTCACATGTTTTAAGACGCTCACATCGGTTTGTATCCGGCCAAGAAAATGAGGGTGTCAATGACGTATGCCGGAATGGTGTGGAAGAGGAAAACGCAGATGTTATGAAGAAGTTTTGATTTCTTCATGGAACCGCCGGGGTACCAAACGACACCGTTAAGTGGGATCCTCTCTGTGATCTTCCTTCCCAAAGCTATCAACTCCTCCCAAGACACGCGGATTTCCTCACTCGAAGTGAAGTGGTAATATCTTCGATCATAGTCCCTACGAGATGGCAAGTATTTAGTCAAAACGCATTTACATACCCTTCAAGCGAAATAGTTAAAACGTACTTATTACAAATCAGATTCCAGCTGACGACCATTAGGCCGCTGGCAGAAATATCGACCGGTAAGTAGTCGGCATAGCCGTCTTGCTTGCAATACATGGTTCTGATGACTCCTTTGCCGGCACCAATTAACAAACCTGTCGGTCCGTTTATATTATCCGTCCATCCCGGCAGAGGTTCCTTCCAAATGGGCACAACTTAATAAAAAAAAAAATATTTGTATTAATTTATTGCATTAATTTTCTTTTTATCAATCCTCAGTATTTATACAAACCAATTGATGGTCTGATTATTATTCCGGGGAAACTAGGATCCTTTTTGAATACTTCATTTATCAAACCTTCTGATAAGTTCTTAGTGAACGCGTATGTATTAGGGCAGTTCCCTAAAATCCTGTAATGATGAACAAATCAAACAGTGAATCCGTTTGATTTCAAACACGGCTTTCCTTATTATTCTAAAATACAAATCATTGCATTTGGGTGTCAAAAACAAAATTCATGAATGAAAGTGCTAAATACTTATTGAAAATGGCAGACAAATCAAATCTTATTAAAATATGTGCATAAACGTATCTGATAAATAATTTTTGTTTGATCGATCTATTTAAATTATTTCTAAAAATTCTGATATGAAAATAATCAGAATTTTAAATTCAGGTAAAACTTAAAAATGAAACTTAACCTTTAATTTCTTAATACCGTAATATCATATAAATATAAGGTTTGCATAATGTTTCTAATTATCTTTGCATAATTAAAACTAAGAATTAATTTCATTATTCGGAGAATAATTAAATATTTTATTACATCATAATTCGTTTTTTACTTTACTACTAACATTTAAAATCTTATTAAAAATGTAGTTAAAACTACATTTAATAGTTAGATATTTTATTTAATGCATTATTTAAAATATTATCATATGTTAGCCACACAAAGCATGTGAGGCAAAAATAACATAATAATACAATACAAAAATTAAGTCGTATCACAAGAACTTCATTCCACCAAAATACAATATCATCCAAGGATAAATCTCCTTGATGATTTAAAAGATTTTTTTCTCATTGAAAGTAGTTGTAACGGTCATTTGATGTTAATTAACCGTTTAGAAGTGAAGAAATTTACTTTCTAGTTATGGAATTGACAACGTCATCGTCCATCCATTCAACTGTTTTTATGATTTCATGAGGATCATAATAAGGTGCATATCCCTTTTCTTCCAAAACCTTTTCTTCTAAATGACAATAGGCCGTTGATATATAGACAAACAACTGAAAATAAATAATAACCACCTTGTTATTTTTTTATCAACACATATAAAAACCCTTAAAGATATCGAAATTTTAGCATAAACATGGGCATTGCAAAAATTTAAAAATTAATTTTTTTACATAAATATCACTTTAGACAACAGAATGTATCTAGCAGGAGAACTTTACAAATAATTTCACTATGTATTCTTCAAAAATCAGATACTAAAATTTAATGTCATTGTTTCGTTTAACTATAAAAATTACAAATGATATAAATTTATTCTGGATACCATTCAGATGCAGCCAGGATGCAATTTTAAATATTTAACTACTTTTTAGATCCATAAATAAAATAAATATAAAAAAATTGAAGAAACTGATTTTTATTTTAAAATGGAAAATGGAAAATGCATTAATATAAGTAGAAATTGCATTTTATAATTGTGATTTTATGTAAATTTGAAAACTTACATCGTGAACTGATTGTTGTTTACAAATCAGAAGTTTGTGATACTTTATATAAAGAATACTAAACGCATTTTAATTATTAAGATAAATTATTTTTAGAATTATTGTTAAAGATGAAAGTTGTTAAATTACAATAATATTATACAACTCCTCATATAAAATAAAAAAAATTCATATTTTTAAGGGGACTTGACTGGGAAAAATTATCGAACGATTGAAGCATAGTGAATAATGCAAGTTTTTAATTTAGTTTTGGACATTTTAATTAGGTTAACCTAAATTTATTACTTCGCTCCATTTAAATTTAATAACTGCATTGCTTTACTTTCATATTTGATTATCCAACCTTTCTAACTCGTACGTTCCATGAATCTAATATCAAAATAAGATTAACGTGTGACATTAATGTGCACGGTATCATGTTCTTTTTTTTTTTTATTCGCACCATAAAATATCCATGAAGGAAACTACTCCATTGTGTAAAATTATTAGTTAAATTTAAGCAATATGCATCAAAATCATTTTCCAATCACAATAACATAAATTGCACCTTTTTTACGCAATGAAAATAACTTTAAAATATCAATTTTCTATCAACTCACATGGACAATTTAATACTTGTAATCACAAATGAAGAAAATGAATTATTTGCAAGATAAACGAAATTAACTACAAAGATTTACAAAGGAATATAAAAAAAAAAAAAAAAAAAATATGGCGGGAAGTAAATTTTAACGGAATGTTAAGCAGGATAACCAACAAAAAAAATTGCCTTTTCGAACGGGAAAAAATTGTTTCGAAAACGAATGGTAAGTTTCGCTTTGAAAGGAAATTAGTCAGCGTTTTCGAGATTTTCACAGAATGAATGTTCTTCATTTCAAAAAATTTAAATTTTTTTTTTTTCCCCCCCTCCAACTTATATAATAAAAATATGCTTGTTCGTTCAATTCGTAAAAAAGAATACATTGGATGACTGCAAAAGAATGAATGTCAATGCAAGAAAACGTGTAGCACCAAAAATATTACGCTGATGCTGATTCTGCAAATTTTTCAGTTACATAACATTTGAATGTCACAAAGGAGGAAAGGAAATGTTGCAATGCGAGAAATATTCACTTGGTGCTAATAAATTATGATAATACAAATAATCGGTCATTCAGTTTTAGATTTAGGTTGGATTGTTTTTCGCAGCAGTCACACTAAAGAAAAGCCCTTCGCATCACAGTTGAAAGGAGACAAAAAAAAAAAATTTTGAAAGAGATGGATTCGAAGCAGTGATGCAATTTTCTAATTAAATGATTGAACGAACAATTAAACAGATAAACAAAAAATATGATGTTGAAAACTTTTCTCGCTTTTAAATTGACAACTTTTGATTTATTAAATGTGGCATGCTTTTTTTTTTTTTTTTTTTTATGTTAAGGACATGCATCTTTATACTTTTTTATTATTCAGCACAATTCACTTTCCTTTTTATTACAAATGTTTAGTGAGAAAGTTTTGTAAAAATTTGACCATATTAAAAGCCATTGAAAAATGAATGACAAAAATTGGATTAATAGTGAAAAAAAAGAAAAAAATGCTTTTTTCTGATTACACGTTCAATGTTTAAAATTATGTTAGATCATCAACTAATCACTAATTATTAAATTTAAATTAACAAAATTCAAAAAAACATTCAATTTTTGCAAGAATTAATAAACCACTCTTTGACATGTTATATGCTATTCTCATTAGCTATAGTTCTAATTAAAGGAAATAAAATAACAAGTTCTGAATCAAAAAATAATAAGTGCGGAGAAAAAATGAATAGAAAAAAAAAAGACTCAAATCCACATTCAGTAAGTGAATTCCTTTATTAGTTACCATTTTTATTGTTATTGTTTTTGGTCTCGGGGTATTTTTTGCCTGCTTCGTTAAGTAGTGAAGGAGTGGATCTGCCTGTTAAGTGTTATATGACTATGTTACAGGTCTTCAATGTGACCGTCTTTTGCAAGCGCGTCTATACATATATGGAGAGTTTATGGGTTTTAAAGTATACAGTGAAGGAGTGGCTTTACCGATGCTAGTAAAAGACTATTAATGGCAGTATTGTCATTGTAATTTGTTTACACGTTTGTTTCATATTAATGGCCAGAAGAATTACTTCTCTGCCTTTCCTTTTTCTTTAGGTTTTATGCTGATCATTAGGGATGGATGCATCCAAGAAGCACATGGGCTCTGCTTCATGTGGACGGAATGACATCCAGCCTGCCGTAGCTGCGATCCCACGTGTGCGGACGCTTATGTTCCACCATGGTTTTGATCTTAGCGTTTTCGAATATATTTTGCGAGTGGTGCTTTTATTTATGGGAATCGCTTGGTTATGAGATTGTATTTGGTAGCGAGTTCTAAAGTTTATTATCTTGTCGTCTGTATTATAAGTCGGTCGATGTAGTCTGTGAATGTAAGGAGTTTTTATTATGGAAAGTTATAAGCTTTCTTTCGTAAAAAATATCAGAGCTCGGGAAATTACTAAAAAACCAATTAAAATTTTTAATCATCTTTTACTTAAAAAAAAAAAATGCTTAACTTAATATTTCATATTCTATTATAAGAGCGACTAGTGAAAATTTAGTTATTGCATTGAAATGCATCAATATTCGTGCTACTGAATACTGCGGAAAATTTACAAGCACCAATTTTATCTTTTTATGCTTTGAGTGTACCAATAATTAGTATGTTAAACAAAAAAGTGTTAAAAAATGTGTAAATGACGTTATGCGAGGTTTAAGATTACTTACTTCCAACTTCTTAATTTGCAATGCCAGATCCAGCATGAATTTTGTACCTCTTGTATTAAGCAACACAGCTTTTTTCAAGGGTTCATCAAAGCGGATGGTCGCGGCCATATGATACACAAGATCAATCTTCTCAATGAGCATCTGCCTGTCGGCTTCGGATAATCCTAGATTTATTTGGGTAACGTCGCCACAAACAGGCGTCAATTTCCTGGCTATTATGTCGCTCCCGTGCATTTTCTTGAGTTTGTCAAAAAGCTGCAGCGACACAAATGTTGAAAAAGGCAGGATAGTACCCCTTGCCACATTTGAAACCAAACACATTACTACTTACCGGTGAAGCGAACACTTCTTCTATTCTTTCTTTTGGATTCTTCCCCTTTTTTACTCTCACCAGGAGGTAAATCATCTTTATATCCGGGCATGATCGTAATAACTTTTCTATAAACACTTTGCCCATAAATCCGGTGCCGCCGGTTATAAAGATGTTTTTGTCGACGAAAACACCGGCTATCCGATCCGGCATATCTTCAATATTCATCCCTTCATACTTTTTTCTGTATTCCTTTTCGTGACTACTTTCGGCTGCAAATAAATACATATACGTACGTATAAATTCAACCCAGATTACTCATGTAATTATGCGTTTTAATCTTTATCGCTTCCACTAACGTAAATTCTATATCTCTGAAACTGATCTTTCTATCATTCACATGAGTAGTTAAATATATCAATATTTAATTTTATTATTCGATTACCTGCATTCTTGTATCATTTAATTAAATACGATAAACCTATTACTCAAATTTATCCTCACATCAATTACGAATGAATAACATATGCATTGACTTTTACTTATCTAAAAAGTAATGACAAACCAGTAGGAACCGTATTAATTTTTAGCAATGTTCATGGAAATAGAACATCGAAAAAGTTGTAAATTACAAATGTAACTAATAAAAAATATTATAATTAAAAACATATTTTGTATATAATCGACGCAATATGCAACGCATATAATATGACTAGCAATATAGAAATTTCACAATGAGTGTACGCAAACAACCATATCAATGACGAACAGTATTCATAACAGAAACATTATCATTAAAATTTTTAATGATCCGTCAAAGAAATATAAAATAAATAAATTTATATACATTAAATGCAGCCTATAAAAATTAAAAAAAAAAACGCTTATATCGGATGGAGAAACTGAAAAATATTGTAACAAAATCGAAAGTCACGATTCGTGTAATAAAAGTTTCATCAAATGTAATATATATATATATATATATGTTTCAGTAAGTAAAATAATTTTACAAATATTGAGTAATATTATGGTAAAAAGTCAAGTATAAGCTAATTAAACGTAATAAATAACTATACACCAAGTGATATAACTTATTATCAAGTTTATCAAAAGTAACGAATCTAGAACTAACTCAAATATATAAAATGTACATAATCACAATCAAGTGAAAAATACAAATATATCATCGTCGTTTGGAAAATACCAGTAGAAAATCAAAAAATTTATATTGCAGAAAACCACAGGAAGCAGGAGAAAAATGATTTCGAAAATAAATTATCATAAAGTAAACAATTCAAGTCGCTAATGAAAGGATCAAGGATATATCTGCTATCATCAACCATAACTTACCATTACCCATCTTATGCAGAATTTAACACCGATGTTTGTTCCCAAAAATATAAAAATTGGCAAAACTTTATTTATTTTTATCTCCTGTTATGTCATTTAAAGAATCTACTCAAAAAAGGTGAATAAAATGAAGATTTAATTAATTAGATCATAATGAACGAAATTACTATTGAACATGAATGAGGTATATTATATATACTTTTTCATACAATCCAATGAGAAAAATTTATATTGTATGTTCGACAGCGAAACTGTCTAATTTAATTTTATAACACGATCTTTTTACAGCTGCGAAAAAACATTTAAAAAATATGAAAATTTACGTGAGAATATAATTTATTTGCGGACTTAAGAATGAATTATAAAATGTTCGTATGGTGTACATTATATCGCTTCAATCTCAAGTGCAATCAAAAAATAAAAATTTTTGAAGGAAACGCGAAATTATTTTTTTTTTCAATATCGGTTCTATAATATATCGACCCTATTTTCAATATACAAAAGACTATAAGCTGTACAGTGAAAATTATCCCGCACGCAAGTGATGTGACCACAACACTAAATCTATATTATCTTTCGACGACTAATATATTCATATCAACACTGGTGGGGTATCTGAGCACAGTATCATCCAATCTAGTAGCGTTCCACTTATTTTCTTTGTAAACTATTTTGTTTGGAAAACTACTATGTAAAAAAATGACTGGCTGAAAATATAAATCTTCAATCAAGGCACATATTTAAAAAAAAACTGAAGGGAGGAGATATTCGAATACCCAAATATACCACAAGTTCTTGTTTGAAGCACTGCATACCTGGTTGAAGATTCATGTTGTTTTTTTTCCTCGTCCCTTCATCCCTTTCATTTTTAATCTTTTTTGTTGCAATCACAAAGAGAGCTCAGATTCCATTTTCTGCTCGACTTCCAGCTGCCGCAGCAGCTCCATCAACAACAATGGTTTTTTCTTTTTTTGTTGTCAACGACATAACAACATTGCACAAAGGGAATCCTTTTAGCATCTTCACCAAACACTTTGTTTTTCATACTTTAATTCCTTTACATGTTGTTTTAAAAAATATTTTCTTATAACTTTCTAACTGATTAATATACAAAAGGATTTATCAGTTTTGAAAATAGTCAGATCATTCAGTGTGATACATAGCAAATATTTCCACTTGTCACTCGATATTGTTCAAACTGTATGAAATACACCATTTATATCGATCACGGAATCTGCCCTGTAATTTGAAAGGGTTCAGAAAGAGCGCTGCCTATGAGCAAATTATTCAGAAGCAAAATATATAAGTCAGATTTATAAGTTGATATACATATAATACATTTCGAATTGCTGAAATTTATATTATATTACGTCAGGGGATAAAATCAAGAAAACAAAATATTTCATTTATAAAATGAAAAAAGCAAATAAGAGATTTGATAGCCGAAAACTATATACCATATGTATATATTAATAATACATGTATTCTATATATATTAATATCAATAATGTATTTGCACATTTTAATAATAAAGATATGTATATTTATTAGATGAAAATTAAAATATGTTAGAATTTCAGTACAACCAGCAAAAAATTGCATCTAGTTTAAATATAACTGATAAAATGTTTAGATCATTATCTTGTTTTAAATAAATTTCAGAAACGATCCCGAAATCTGTCCAGTGTAATCCCGAAATCCACTGTAAATATTATGGTCTTAGAGGAAAAAAATTGAATGAACTTCCTATGCAAAAAGAAATGGTTTGATTGATTTCCACTGTGAGTACATAATACATTAACTACGTATTTTTTTCTATTATATGCCTATATTTCTATATTAACGATATTAGGACAATTAGCGAAATTTGAAATTTAATACGTGGACATTGTAAGATAGGCCAAAATCTCGACGCCTTATATTTAACCCTACCTCGAAGTATATGCAAATATTCTTTACTTGTGTGCTAGAAATTAAGGTTTAAAGCAAGTTTTTTTTTCAATTTTTACGCCGAGCTACGCGCAGTTAGACATGGATTGAATCCGGAATAATTACAAACTGTGTATTTAGAGATCACGCTACTGGAAAACCACACCTTTTTCGTAGTAAAATTTATAATATAAAAAAATTTTAAATTTTCCGAATTTTCTCGTCTTATCTGAAGGAAGAATTTATAATCTACTGTAAGTATTCTGGTTTTAGGGGAAAAAAAATATTGAATAAATTTCCCATGCAAAAAGAAATAGTTTGATTGATTTCCACCGTGAATACATTACACATTAACTATGTATTTTTTCTATTATATGCATACGTTTTTATAGTAGTGAAATTAATGATATTTTATAAATCGAAAATAACGTTTGAAACATTAAATAATTATCAATAATAATTATTGCAAAGGTTGCAAAAAGAAAATTAATAAACTGAACCATGAACAGAAGGTTCATGAATTCAAATAAACAGAAGAAACAGGAATTCAAATAAAATTTAAAAGCTTTTTAACAAATTAAGTTCTCTTTTCACAATACAGAAATCGTGCTACATATACTTAAAATTACTGGAACTAATGAAATAGTCTGAAAGGAGAGTTTTAAATAATTCAACAAAATAAATAAAAACATTTTATAGTGTCTAAATCTTTATTGCTGTAAACAAAATTTATGTAAACCGTGCAAAAATTGAAAAAATGAAAGATGTTCATGAATGCAATTTATTAAATAAGGAAAATCTTTAGCAATTTATAAAAGGGAAATCCAATAGAAAATTTAGTTTTCCTCAATTTCATCCACCTTGTATCTTAAATTTTTAAAAGAAAAATCTGATTTCATATTTTGCCAAATTAGAGTTCAAAAACTTTTGCCTGATAATTTTATAGGTATTCGATTTATATTTCTTATATAAGTTATTCATTTAATAAAGTATATAATCTATATAATTAATGTATAATAGTTGAAATTGTTTTATGTGAAATGTGCGATATCGAAGTTAATGACAATAATGAAAAAAAATAATTATGCATCTCTTCTCCTTAAATTCCATTTCATGTTCCTAAGTGCTAAGTTAAAAAATCGCAAAAGTTCTTATTATCTGTAAATTTTTATTAAATTTTGCAAGTACAAATAGTTTATGCTAATCGACATTCGTTTATAAATAATTTGGAACCTCGACAAAATACAAAACAGTTTCCTATTTATGCATTTAAAACTCAAATGCTTTGTTTGTGTAACATTTCCTCTAATAAAAGTCACAGATAAAATAACAAAAATGACGTTAGTCCTGCTACTAAAGGACTAATTCTTACAAATCTAAAACTGTAAATATACAATTTCTTGGTTAATTTTCCTGAAATCTTAATATATTTTTATTGAAATTACGTGATATCAGACACGTTTGATTGAAATATAAATGTTTCATTGTAATCTTAAAATAAACCTAAGCATTTTTGCGAGAATAGTTAAAAAAAAATAAATTTTTTAAATAACCAGTTATGCATTCATACCTAAAACGATTTTTTATAATATATAAAAAAAATCTGCAAAAAATTCAGGTTCTTTTTTTTATAGTCAGAAATTATAAATTGGTTAAGTATAAATATTTATTTAATTCGGTAAAAAGTATCTTTTTTTAAAGTAATTTGTATAGGCAATAATAAACGATTAATTTCTGCAATAGACATAGATTATTATTTCTGTTATGTAATTATCTAATTTATATGTAGTAAGGGTTCTATATTATAATTTGTATTATATATAAGGCTTCTAATTTATATGCAGATTAAATCCTCGAATTAGATACTGATAAAGTGTTAATATTTAAGTAGAAATGATTTTTATAATCTTGTGTTCTTTCGGAATTACAATTAAAATAATCAAGCAATAAATAAAGAATTACATTGTAATGAAACAAAATATTATTAAATACATATAAATAAAATATAAAACAAAAATTATTTTAAGTATGGTTTAATTAGATGCACATATAAGTGTTATTGATTATTATTATTAGTATGCATCAACGTGAAATTGTCCCGAAACCTAAGAGACCCGTATTAGCATAATATTATTAAATTAAAAAATTGCCAATAGACGCAGAGGAGTCTTGATTGTCTTAAACAAATAGAAAGTTAGTCATTAATTATGGCTTAGGCTACAAATTGCATAACAGTATTTAAAATAAATAAATTTAAACAATCTTCTGCGGATCTTCTTTGCTTGGTTCGCTGATAGGGATAAATGTTTTGAAGTTATTTTCAGGAAAATACATTTGTGCAAAAATAAGATCAATTTACAACTAAATTATATTGCATACTTATAAACAAGTCGATATACTATTTTAATGTATACATTGATTTCACAAGTCTTATAACCGCAGTAATATTATAACCAATTTAGTTATAAAAAATACCATTTACCCGTAATCTCTCTATCTCAACAATAGTGCTCCTTAAATGACTCATTAAAAAAAAAGGAAGGGAAGAATTCATATTATCAGATATGGTTCCGATGTTCAAGTCCAAATTTGGAAATCTCTTTCCATAAGGGCTAAGTACAACTGCGAATATTCGATACACTGAAGCAAAACCTTTTCTTTGATATACACAAAAACTTTTAATCTAACCTAATGCTTTATGTAAAGACGTAATTCATGGTGCAATAGTAAGAATGACAGATAATGATAAAAAACTGTATTAAATCTTTGGCTCTATCTGGTGGGCATAAATGTAATTATGTAGCAAACATAGTTCGGCCACTATACCTGACTCGAAACGACCTCTACTGTTCAATTCTGAAATTACCAAAAACGATGGAACTGCTTTCAAGAAAGACTTTGGAATAATGATACCGAGAGCATGAAAAAATTTGATACTCGATATAATAATATGTTATGTATTCGATGTGTTCACATACTGGGACGGTCATTTTACACATTTCTAACTTTAGAGAAAAGAAAGTGGGGCAGAAATATTTTGCACGCTCAAAGATACATTGAAATCCCTAACCGAAGTAAAAGCAATCAAACGCGGATTAATTGAGTTAACTTCTTTCTTTTTTGTATTCTTTTTTGAGTTAATACAAAAATAAAAAAAAATGTACATAAAAATACTACCAAAAATTTGTTACGTAATTCCCGTGACCAAGAAAAAACTACTTTCGATTTCTGACTTGGGTTTTCACTTTTACATTTTCAAATTAAATAGCACATGAAACGTGGTATTCTTCAACGTTCATTTTATGCTTTTTATGATATATTCAAAATCTATAGTCCTGATAATTGACTGAAATCTTCAAAACCAGGTTTTTTTTTTTATGTAAACAAAAAGTGCTAAAGTTCATGATATTATATACAGAATATATAAAATTGATTCACACTCTTCCATAATATAAATATATAATTGGACAATCAAATGCTAATTATGATTTTTTTATTTTTACTAATATTTGCTTTTTTTCATAAATATGTATTTAATAAAATTGATTTCTGTTTAAGTCAGTAACATATATGTACATCACATCAAGTAATTAGAGCCGGAAGAAGTTTCCATTTAAAATATATAAAATATTATATTACTCAAATTAATAAGATAAAACGTTATTAAGTCGATTAGATTATAATCAGTTAACTAAATAAATTAAGAATTTTACTATAAATAATGTCTGAGATCTTGCAATTAATATTTCGTTAGGCAAAATATATATTATATAATAATGCCATTAATATAGTTTTGTCTTTTTTTGACGATCAAGGCTGCACTTCATTTCTGCTGATTCATACTCTTCAAACCGCAATATTACTTGTCAAGACTCTGTCACATTTCATTAACTAAATGTGTATAATAAATATACATAGTTCTATAAAAAGTATTGTAAACAAAATTGTGTACCTAAAGCCAAGATGCGCGACTCAGACAGAATTATTTCCGCGAAAAATGTGAATCTCCATAAATTGTAATGAAAATTTTTAACATATGTCTCCTGATCTATAATCATTTGTAAACAAAGAATATATAGATTCGACAAGATTTTTAAAATATTAATTTATCTTTCACTTTCTTCAAATTACAAATTCTTATGATTTTTTTCTGTTTTCATGTTCATCAAGAATCAATGAACCAACTAAGCAATTTATAATTGATCATTTTCAATGATACTAAAAACAGGAGCATCTCCTTTCCATCAATGAATATTTGAAGTAGGAGAAAGATTACCATGACTAAAATTTAAATTTTATCGGAGTAAATTTTTTGCGGATATTCAGATTTTCTGTTGAATATTACTTCTGCACAAACAAGGCAAGCATGTAAAGAAATTCATTCGTAATTAAAAGTAAAATGCTGGAAAATTTTTCGATACTGGTAAATACCCAGTGACGCAGCTTGTTCATCTGAGTAGAGGAGGAGACTTGAAAACCCCAAAAATTGAAGCAGTCTCAACGTTGAGCCAGAACATTATTTAGGAAAACCGGCTCAAAAGAACGCCCTGAGGACAATAAATATTAAAAGAAACACGATTTATGCAAACATCAATAAAAATGAAATGTGAAATTTTAACCACTGAATGGTTCGAAACAAAGATATCAAAAAGCTAAGCAAATAACAAATTTATAAACTTTTTCCCGCTCAGATGAATAATTAGATATTTTAAAAAAATTTCAAAAAAAAATACATTCTACTTTTTAATTTTTTCAAAGTCACCGCAGAAATAAATTACGATAATTATCAAAGTATCACAGTTCAAGGGAGTTGATATATGCATAATTGTATAAAAAAAGAAAAAAAAAAGGTTTATATAAAAACTGCAAAGCAACGATACATATATTTTTACATAAATGCAATTTTCAAGGCGCCAGAAATTTTAGATTCTCTCAAATATATTCATAATTCAGTTTTAGTGATTATTTACTAAAGAATTCAATCTTTTTCACTTTTTTTTTAAAACCTGACGATTTACGTGAGAGACCATTAGGTAATTATATGAGAAGCTCTGCTTTGAATAATAAACCCACATATGCATTAGCATACTTAAAAGTGGGCACCAAGACATATGTAAGGACAAAAATTCATTCGTTGCGACACTGTTTCATCGCACTCTGAAACATTAAATTCCATTATGCAAGACCAGAGGAACAACTATTTGATATAGAAAATTGTATGACTATGAACGTGTAGCATTGGACTTATTTGTTCAAGGGTGAATTACTATGCGAGTTAGAAGCCAAAAGTTGCTCGAAATTATACCGAAATGAATTAATGTTGCGGAATCATGTTTACAAGAACTTTTTTTTAAAAGGAGAAACATTTAAAATTTGGTAAATATATCCTACCTGGACCGAACTTATTGTACATCTTTCGAGAGTTACATAAAAAAACAACGAGGCACAAGACTATATTTGTATGTACTAGATTTTGAACATACTTCAGGTAGATGATGTACAAAACAATTGCCATTCGCATTGATACTGTCGAAACAAAGACAAGGTCAAGGGTTAATATCACACACTTAATGCTCAAAATTAAAATAATAGTAATAATAATAATTGTTATTATATTATGTTATTAATATAATAATAATAATAATTATTATTATTATTACGAACTATATCCTTCAGATGCAATAATGCAGATGACAGACTAACTAACGATGATAAGCAGGAATCATGAAAATATTATTAAATTACACACAGGGTGTAGCATAATGAGCACCGAGGAACGCGACCATTACATCGAGATTTCACAACATGCTGAGTATGAAAAAGATACATACGTTGAACTTCACAACAAATAATTTTGGTGTAGATGCCAGCAAAGATCGGCCCCGATAAAGAGCAACAGCAGCATTCGAGGGATGAAAAAAAAAGAAAATTAAAAAATTAGATTATCTTAACATCAAATTTTCGACGCATTGTGCATCATAACTTTCAACGACAAAAACCACTTACTCAAACAGCATTACATGATATCCTTTTTAATTCACGTCTTATGTGAAAGCCCTTCAAGTTCGTTCCAAACATTAATCCGATACTTTCATTTGATGAATTTCACTTGTTGAAATTTCAAGAATCGGGTCCCACCGCTAAATGTTTTATATAATCCACAATTACATGAAAACAATTTGGGTGTTAGGCGTCGCGTCTGCATCATCGAGTATTTCGGTAAAGTTGCCCCCCCCGGGAAACACGGCTCAGACGGTGTTACAACCCAGGAAGCACTGGCTCGACACGGCGATTGCGGTCACCCAAGACGGGCGTCAGATATTTAATCAATCGCACGGGAAGGTTTCAGTGCGCGTATTATTTTTATCAGCTGCGACGGGATTTCAGGTTCGACGCGAAACTGATGCAAATTTCGGACCGATTCAGGATATACCCCCCGCGCCTAAGCAAAATGGTTTTTCTCTGATTCTCCTGTCCGGTCAAACCCGCCGAAATCGGCGATTGTCAGAGCCCGAACCGGGACCGATGCCTCGTTCCGCAATGGCGAAATGCACTGACCAAAAAATGTTACGTGAAGCAATTGAGCGGCGACGACCCCGTTTGTGATATCCATTAAATGAAGAAAAAAAGAAAAAACAAATTCGTTTGGAATGTCTTGGGCCATTATTTGAACCTGGGAGACCTGGTCAAATGCGAAGCAACACGCAATAATCCGATACCTGGTTTTGCAATTGTGATTTTTTTTTTTTTTCATACTGGCGACCCTCATGAGGAGCAGCCGCGGTGGAAGAGCGTCATCCCGGGCAGGCCCTCTGCTGCCGGGGATGTCTCTTGCTGAAAAGTGTGGGCTAACCCTCTTAAAGAACCAAGCATTTTCGCTGCGGAAGTAGCCGAAAAAAAAAAAAGAAAAATTAACATTTCATCCATTAACATTTCGTTGGGAAAGACAGTTTGCCCTCACTTTAATTTATTACGTATGGTGCAACGAGTAATGGAAGTTGAGTCACTAAAATACACTCAAACGCAATTTCAAACTAGTTTTCGATGATTCAATTTATAATATTAATTGTTCATAAAAAAAATATATCTATTCTCGCATTTCGCTTGGTTATTCAGGATTTCAGTTTGAAAACAATTTTAAAAAATATTACCGGTAAATCACATTTAACGCTTCGACATTGATGGAAGTCACAAAGTTGGCCCAATATTTACTTGGTTTCGAAATTGCCCCAAAAACAAAGTAATTAATGATATTATGGAAGCAGAACAAGTACGTTTGGATTGAGAAATACCTAATAAAATTCATATTTCTTTTGCCTCCGATTCACAAAATTTTTATTTTTATTTTTTTCGCCGATTCGGGGATGAGAATTAAAATAACCTCACGTCCACATATTTAACTGCATCAGAGATATCGTTCGACTCAAAACAACTCAATATCCGAAAAAGCTTTGCCACCAGACAGAGCGAGCACACTCGTTTAAATCATTCGCATTGAACAAAAAATATAATAAAATCTTTCTTTGAATCTAAAGCGTGTCCATTTTCTGTCCGTTACCGAGCAGGTAACTTCCATTCGATGCGTTCATATTTGAACTTGCGAAAAAACAAAAAAAAAATTCGCAAAAAAACTGTCAAAAACTTACCGCTGTACGAGTTGTAGGCCAATTTCATATTCGCTTATAACATAAATGCCAACGAACAAAAGGCACAAAATATATTTGCTTTGCCGACGAAAAATTTAAATTTAGCGATTTGTGCAAGCCCTCCACAAATGTTAAAAGGAAAATGAAACCTGATCGCATACGTTTACGCGTATCTCCTACCATGGGCAATAACGCGAAGAGGTAGTACTCAGTTAGCAACGGCACGTATCACTTGCCGTTTCCCACCATTTATTCCGTAACATTTTCACCTTAATCTAACGAAATCGAAGCTTGGAAAAGTGGAACAGTTCGAGATCCCACCTCAAAAAAAGAAAAAAGAAAATGAAAACGAATCTTCCATCGGATCGAGAATTTTCGAATTCGAATTATTTTCGAAAAAACCTGAGCGTCAAAACGCAGCCCGGAGCCGTGACTTTGACTGGGGAGGCTCTGCGCGAAAGATCTCGCTCCCAATAGCCGCTCGGCATTTTTTCTTAAAACATCTTCTTACATAAGCAGCCGGTTTCGGATGCCACACATTACTGAAATGCCACGGAATCTGCAACAACCTGATCTCCTGAAGAATACACAAGGCGAACCCAAACCGGACAGACCGCTTGTCGAATGTTAAAAGCATCAAAAATTTATTTGCCCCGGTGTGCCCTCAATCTTCAGCCCTCCTTTTCCCGGTGTCCGCGTGCTGAATCCCAATCCGCGGCGCGCAATCCGAAAAGCTTTCAGATCGTTTTTTTTTTTTTTTAGCCAAAAAAATAAAAAAAACCGGCACCGTCGTTCCCGAGACCGACCCGCTTAAGCGAATCCGTTCCCGTACCTGGTCGCTGACTGAAACCGGAAGCTTGTGAGCCGCCGTACAAACTGGTGAAAATCTGTCGGCGGATGCGGGTCTTATTAAACAGACCGAAGCGCGAGAACGGACCTTTCGAATTGTTACAGGGCATGCGTTCCGCGTGCCGATGAAGAAAAGTGGATAAACTTCGGGTGAAACATTTACTGTACCGCATTATTTGCAGTTACAGGGCGGTAATTTAAGAATGCTTTGGGAGATGGCACGATTGTATGGCCGAACAACGGACAAAGCTCAAGTCAACTTAAACCAGTTGCGATTACTGTGTTCCATCTACCCATCATTCAAATACAGAAACGGCATCATTACAATTAATCGTGCAATTTTCAATAAAAAGAAAACATTCTTTTTTTTTTTTATAACGTACGTTTTACAGATAAAAAGCCTCTTACCCCTATGGTCCATTGAGCCTTTACATATAAGGGATGCGAATTTTAAATCTCCCCTCTTACAGCGTACCACAAACTGGGTGCGAATTTAATTTCTGCTCTCGTCGCACTGATAAAATCCTTTCATCTGAAACGAAATTTAAAAACTTTAACCCTTTGATTAACGAAAGATTTTAAATTAAGATTTAAACGATTTTACTAAAGAATAAATTTATATGCATATTAAAACTCAATATTCAAAATGTATAAATGAAAACTTATGTTCCGCAAATCTTTATAATGGGCGCGGATAACAAAATGAGTGCATGCGATGTCTATCGAAAAAAAAAAAACCTGAAAATTCAAATAATATTAAGCTGAAATTATTGGATGCCTTCAATATCGGATTGAAAACCTGTTTTCTTTTTCTCTCCGGGATTTTGTGTCCCTATAAACTCCGGTTAGCTGCGACATTGATCGTTCATCGGCAATTTCCGGGGTTACCCCCCCCGTAGGCCACCTTAGGTTTACTGCCCGAGTTGTCTCTCCGGCTACAGATAATAAAATGGAACAGTTCGCAAATTACACAGCAATCGAGATAAATTCAATTTAGTTTCTGAAGCGTATGTACCGGTATTACACGAAATTTTTCTGATGATAAAGCTGCGTAACAAGGAAAGAAAAAAAGAAAGTCAATTAACCAAAGCGCAACATTCGGTCTGTACACAAATAAATATAACGCGGTCGCTTAAAATGAAACCTTCTTTAAATATCCATCCTCAATATAATTCCACTAATATTCTGTCAGTTTGCGTTAAAATAAAAATGCATGCTTTTAAATTTTACGATCATAAGAATGTAATAATATATTATTATATGATACCACTATGATTTATATAGGAATATGATGCTATGGAAAATGCTTTATTTTTTTTTTCAAAATATATAAGAATATATTGTCGAAATTATTTTATAAATTAATCACCATCTTAATGATACATGAAAGTAATTTAATAAAAATTATCCACATTAAAAGTGTATGTGAACCACACCGGTTAAATAAAAAGATTGATTAAATTAAATAATATTGAACAGAGCGTAGCTAAGTGGCAGAACCCAGAACGCTGACAACATGGCACTGCCGGTTAACGCTGAATATAGATACCAAATGGAGGAGAACACTAACACCTGTATGAATACGTTCATAACGAAAAGAATTTTATTTTTCCTCCTTGCTGCCGGTAAATTGTTCGGTTCTTCGTTATGAAGATATCTTCTAACCCCTCGAATTAGTTCGGTGAAAAATTCGACCCAATCCAGATTTTTCACGTTTAAATTAAATAGAACTCTGAAATAAAATTTTGCATGTTTAATACATTTTATTATATGCTTGGATGATGCTTAACAATTTAACGAACGATAAATTATCATTTGCTTAAAAATTCTTAATGAATGACACCTAATCACTAGGCCTTCTCTCAGGCATGATAGAAATATCTATTAAAAAACTTAGACATAAATAATGTATATATTAAAAAAGTCAGATTGCATGGATTTAAAATTTACCCATATTTAAATAATAAATATGTTTATTATCAAAATTTCTTAATACAACCAAATTGAATATGAAATTTATGGTTTAATTGAATATTAAAACGTTTAATTCAATATTAATAAAATTTGACGTAATACTTCAAAACGAAGAGTTTTCAGATGAGGAAGAGGTGAGGTGAAACTTTAATTTCAATATAAAATATATTTTATTATTCTGCATGTTAGGTAACCTGCATGTTCAGACTATTTTGCTATAAAAAGTAAAATTAATGAGTATAAAATTTTTAAATTCAATTAATTAACAACAAAAAATTTTTTTCGTATGTTCATGAAACTGAATATATTAAACAAATGAAAATATTCAGCGTGCTAAAAAAAAATTATTTGACATATCGAGACATTCATAAATTTGATTTAATATTGCTTACAGATAATATTAATAAAATATATTTATCTTAGGCGGTAAATAAATTTATTAATGCAATTTGGTAAAAGACATACTGATCTACTCCGTTTAACCCCTGGTGCAACTGCATCGTTTTGCTGTTGTCAAACATCCATTCCCGAAAAATAAACGGAGCTAGGCGTCCCAGAGACCGATTAACATTTCTATGAAGCTTCACTAATCTAGAAAAGTAAGCAATCGATTAGAAGGAAAAAAGCTTTTGCTGTGTTTGATTATTTTTAAAAGTTACTGCTCACATTGGTCTGCCTCCGGTGAGCCTCAGAAAAAGATCTAAAAAAAACGCCGGAATGAAATGAACGAATACTGCCGCCACTTTATAAAGGCCAAGACTTGGAAGCAACTTCATAGTCGGATACCATATTGCTGATTTGAGAGGAAAAGTCTGCAATTTTTCATTTATTAGGTTCTCCACTATTGTCCAAGTGAAGGGATTAATTGTAGACGTTGTGCAGTGAAAAACTAGGGTCTGATCGGACCTGAAATTGAAATAATTTTTCAGTTTATTGCGCTCTTCGAAAGCAATTATACCCATTTTACAGATTTATTTACTTGGCCTTCGCAGCGAACCATGCCGATACAACCAACTCATTTATGACGATGTCAACAGGAATATAATCATAAACTAAATTCTTGCCGACTGGCAGTCTTCGAACTATTCCCTTTCCGGCTCCCATTATAAACCCCTGAGGTCCATTTTTTGAGATGGTCCACCCAGGTTTTGGCTCCTTCCATGCCGCTACGACTGGAAACCAAAAATAAAATTTCCAACACTAACGACATATTAAATGTTTTATATTTCGATATTCGATTTTCACCATTTCCTATATTTATTAATAAAATACCTATACACACTATTATTTAATAAAATGCATTTATTATAGATTATTCATGTATAATTCAATTACTGAAAATACTAAAATGTCAATAGACTTTTTTGCATTGCGAAAAATTTTAATTAATTTTGGAAACTCACCCATACTAGGTCTAACAATGACAGAAGGAATTTTTCCCTGTAACTTCAAAACCTCATGCTCTGCAAATGCTTTGGTCAAAGTGTAGGTATTAAGGTGGTCCCCAAGAAGTCTGAAAAAAAATCAGTAGAATAATATTTCGATGTAATATAGATTGGCACTATTCTAAAACCTTAAAATTCAAAGTCAGTTGTACTTGGGAGTCACGTCTATCAAATTTTCTTCTGACAATTCCTTTGCCAATTTTATGACTTCTTCTACATCTCCGGGCGCATCGTAAATTACTTCTACAGCGCTGCTTCTGTTGGAATTGACATAGGCACTTGAAACGTGGACAAAAGCCTGCAAAATATAAATTCGATGGGAAAATTGTGTCGTAGGATCCTTTAGCCGAAAATTTTTAATTGCTCAAATAAATTACCTCAATATTAGCAATTTTAGAAGCTAATTCTACAGTTCGACGTGTTCCTAACAGGTTTATATTGACCGTTGGTTTGAGGCCTGCTTCAAAGTCCAAGGTAGCAGCAGAATGAAAAATTATATGAACATTGTCGATTAATGTTTGCCTGTCCTGTTCCGTTAAACCTAAATTTTCCTCTCCTACATCCCCAGGAACCGGAATTATTTTTTTCAAAGGCGTATCACCTAATTCTTCCCGGAGTCTTTCAAATACCTGAAACATAATCGATATACTAAATTACATGGATTTCTAAAAAATAATTAGTACATAAGTATATATATATTTTCTATTCTAGGTCAGATTCTAAAAATTTTTCTAAATTTAATTTAATATCACTGAAATGTGCACAAAAGTTAAATGAATGTCAATTAAATGCATTAGAAATATCTGCTATATAAATTAGTAGACAATAGGTAAATAAAACAAAATAAATAAAATAACTGAGAGCCGCAATCTAATTTCAAAATGTTAACAGGATCAAAAATTTTTTACATATAAATTTTCATATTATTTTTTTTTATTCTTTACAGAAAGCACAGTATGACCCTCGCTGTTTATTCTCTTTGAATATTAATATTATGAATATGTAGTGCATATCCATAAAAAATACAAATTACATATTGCAAAAATCTATTCAATATTTCGTAAAATAATACTTATTAGTTTAAATTTATTCAATTATGATATTTACAAGATTTTTTGTCAGTTCTTCTGCTCTAGATTCAATAGTCTTCTCTTTTTTTGCCCTCATGAGAATGTATATTGTCTTCACGTTACATACTCGCAGCAGCTTTTCGACGAGGGCTGTGCCAAGAAATCCGGTGGCTCCCGTGATGAAAACATTCTTATTTTTGTAGAAATCTTTTACTTCGCTCTGAAAAAAATTGCATTTATTAAAAAAAATAAATCTTTTCCATTTCACATTATAAATATGAGGAATTTCATTCGTTGCATAATCGTTGGAAGATCAATACATATGCGGCGACAAACTCATTCGCACCAAAAAGGAATAAAAATTTTTCTCTGTATGAAGTGAGCTGATGAAATGAAACCTAAGCCCCATGCGGAAACTTAATAAAAATATACCAAAGTTCAACGTACCGAAACATCCTATCTTGTAGGTTAGCTAAATTTTTAAAGCCTTTAATAATAATGCCAAGCCTTTCTGGAATTAGACACTCTCCAATTTATAAAAATAATTAAGTATAATTTGATAAAATGAATCTTTACTATCTGGATGCATTGAAGGAGCGCATAGGTAAGGCGCCATTTTTAAGGTATGTGTATTAATTTAATGATAAATTTGATTTGTAATTTTCACTATTACAGGAATATAGAAAAAAGCGATTTTTACATGTATAAGTTATCACTCATGAGGTTGTTGACCTTACATGAAATATTGTTACGGGGCAACATTCATCCTCCATTTCGCCAGTCATCTCTTCAATTATACAAATATATGACTGCCAGTGTATCGAAATACAGTCGATGAATAAGGCATTATACCTCAACTTCAAGGCCAATTTCATTATCGTTAATCATTGTAAGGATAATTTATTAATTTATTTGAATTTATTAATTTTCTAATTGCTTTTTTAAGTTTTATAAACACGAACTTTGATCTTTAGACATTAAAGAATAGGCAATATTTTTTTACAATACATTTTCAATAGTCATGATAAATTTATTTCCTTGTTTAAAGTATAACATGACGTTAATCGTCATGGATGCTGCTCAATTTTTTTTGTAACTACCTATCATATAAAAATAAAATATATGTTTATATGAAAATAATAATTTCTTTACTTCTACCATAGGTATTCTTAGAGAAAAAAACAATTGTAAAAGTAATCCTGGAACAGAGTAAGCGATCAAAAGAGTGCATTTTAAAAGCAAAGGAAAAAATAAAACAAAACTACGAAAAACATATATTTTCTACACGTTATATACAGGTATTTATTACATATATATATAAACTCAATTATTGTTCAACACAATAATCATTACAGGGAACAATATTCAAAACAAAAACTCAAATTTACATGTTACATATCGCACTAATCTTAACACAGTTAATATCTAAATTTGTGTGTGAGCTGATTAGAATAAGATATTTGGTTTTTAAAACAACAAAATATTCATATTTATGAGTGGCATTCAAAATTTTCTGCCTCTTAATTTTGAATATAATTTTTTCATGTCAGTGTACTTTTTTATATTGGAACACACTTCTTTATGTGTTCACGAGGCACTTAAAATAGAAGAATTTGCTTTCTTTTAATTATGCACTTATATGAATTCTGGATGAAAACGACGATGCTAACTTTGCATATTCAATATATTCGATTCCATGTGAAAATTCATATGCGATCAAATGAGTAATCTCATAGAGTTTAACAGTTTTTACAAGTTGAGGAATAAGCATTTTTGCATGCCTATTAAGACAGTAACCTATAAACCCAATAAACACTTAACATTTTAACCTTCCGTGGCACACTCTGAAATTATTTTCTTTAAATATAACTCAACTTGTCATCGGTGTATTGTCGAAAAAAAGAAATCACTTTTATCTAAACTGATCTTAGCAGGAATTTTAATTAAAACCACTGTAATTTCTACATTAACGTAAAACAAAATATATACAAACATTATTAAGAGTATATCCAAATATTACATTAGTATTCCCTTAAAGATTGGGCTTAAACGTGTAGCGATCATTATTTTATACGTGATTCGTTTTACACAAGACAATTGTGATGCATTGTATTAATTCTTCATTACACTGACATAAACACGTGACACCTAACGTTAAGTGTATATTATCGGATGAATTATGAATACTAAAATATCCAGATTTTCTTATGAACAAATGTTTAAAAAAAAAATCTGAAGGTTCTAAGACATTTTTAAAAACATTCCTCTAGAAAAGATCAAATTAAGTAGGTAAATTTTTTCTTAATATAAAAAGCAAATATCTGATCAATGTCATGTTATGCATATTTAAACCTTAAGGCAATTGTAACTTTCCAATATGCACTACTGAAGTCCAGAACTGGATTTAAAATTTGTATCTCACAAAAAAAGTTAATTTTTTATGAATTACTTTTTTTTTCTCAATAAGAAACTGTCATTATTTTTATGAATTTAAATATATTTTATTTTAAAATCAATTTTCTGATTTAAAAAAATAAACTGCTAAAAAGTCAATAAGAACTTCCAATTACTCAGAGTACAACTTTGTTTTCAATACAAATAATTTCATCACAAGTGTCTACATAAACATTTTAATTTATTTTTTACAAACTTATATTTTAACTTCATTAACATAACTTGAAAAATAACTTAATGAATGAACTTGAAAAAAAACATTTTAAAGGTCAGACAAGTAAAATTGCTACTTTTTAATTTTCTTCAACTTTATTTTTTGTATGATACTTGCCTAAACCTAAGACCTCATTTTCTCTGAAGACCCTGATTTGCATAGCCTCATTTTAATTTATAATACCTAAGGCACACTATAAAAAGAGCTCAAAGTATCAGCTTTTAATCATTGTTCTTATTCATAATTTAAGAATCTGTTAGAAATAAAAATTATTGATTGTTAATTGAAGCTAATGTTGAAGGGTCTGCCCATTTCCTTGAACCATTAGTAAGTCTCAGCTACTAAAGTAATTTTTTAAAAAATCATTTTTTCAAAATTAGAAATTCTTTATTGAAGGTCTTGACATTAAATAGGAACAGTTTATAAAGATTTACAGTCAAACAAGTAGTTGGAGCTAAAAGAGATTTATTCAGATGTAAAGAAAAATTCATTAAATCAGAATTTAAATATTACTGAAAGAACACAGAACTAGAAAAAAATGGAAGAAATTATTTATTTTATTAGATGAATAATGTGAAGTTTCAATGTGTGCAAGAAATCAATGAAAATGTGCTTTCAATCCCTTTAAATAAAATCAAGTTAATTAATAAAGGACATTTAGCATTTTTTAAAAAGACCATCACATTGATTTAAATTTCATTTTGCAATACCTATATATCTGGCCAATGAAGAACAACCTATACTTTTTCACATGTAGAGTGATATCTCATAAAAATTAGGATCTATCAATTAGTTTTACATCACATAATGGATGAAACTAAAAAAAGATTATAAAAATAAATGACTATATATAATTTTTTTTATAGAATTTGACATGCAAAGTCATAATAAAAAACAATGGATTCATATGAAACTATTTCACGGTGTTATTAAATGTGAAATAGTGGTATAGGACTATAAAAGAAGCAATAAAAAAGTCCATTATTACCTGAATATTATCGTCCGTTAAATGCATTTTTTATTATTTTAATTTTTTTTAATCAGATAATTTCTCTATTTATCTTTAAATGATGCACTATCGCATTATAGTTTTTTTTTTTAACAAAACAAATAAAAACTTGTGAACAATCCCAAATCTTAACACTGTTAAATAGCAAGCATTAAAGAAACACAAACATTACTCGCGACGAACTAAGATACTCTGTGGCTTGTACATCGGATGAGCATTAAATCAGCTCTAAAAAAAATGGCCGTTTACCTATAGTAAAACAGGGGTGATAAGAGTTTCATGCCACTCAAGAAAAAGCACATTTTCATAAATAAATTACTTTTTTTACCATTGACTCCATAAATTTTTGAATTCCGTTTACTGGATAAATTTCCCAGCTTGCTAAAGCTATTTTTTAAAATTTTTTCCTACGCCGAAATCTTCCTACTTCATTTTCTCTGTTTTTTTTTTTTTTTAACATGATAAAGCTAGTCTTTATTGGTTAAAATGAACATACAAGTCCGAAATTCAATGTAAAAAGGTTCATGTTTGCATATTTTTTCAGACTTTGTAATTTTATATCTAAAAATAACCAATGGGTATGATTTTAAAAAGCGGCTACAGAGTACAAGTAATATACACTTTAATGATAATTGGAACAACAGCTGGTGGCAAAAAAGACAAATTTTTTAAATGAAATTTAAAGTTTTTTTTTTTTAAAATAAAATCTCTAAATAATTCATAAATAAATTACAGAGTTATGAATAATAACTAACATTTTACGGGTATTAAATATTAAATTTCGATAGTTAATATTATAAGACATAAATATAACAGTTTGATATAATTATAGCAGTAACGTTAATTTCATTTTTCCTTTGGAACAAATTTAATAGTAAAAAATTTTTAATGGAAAGCGGAAAAAACTAATGCAATTTATAAGAGAAATTGCTGTCTGTTTATTTTTATTTCGAAATTTTGATGGATTCGTTCCCGAATTTACTAGTTTTTGATTTTTTACAGTTCTGAAATGGTATCACAAAAGTTATGTGCATATTTTTTTTTATTTAATTCATCATCGTTCGATTGTTTTACTCAGCCCTGAAAATAAAAAAAAAGGTCGGCAGAATGTGAATAAAAGAAACAGAGCCGGTTAAGTTGGCTGCTCTGTTAAATTACATAGCATGAGTAAGTCGTTCGCGATATGTGGGTTACGAATAAGGATTTTATGTAATTATTATATTGTTCGGAATTACATAGCATTCTCTTTTTCGATTTGATTGAGTCTATCGTAAAAAAAAAAAAAAATTCAAATTGGTAAATAATAATTTTTTGAATTATAAATTAAGAAATGTGCTTGGTTCCTATTCATATTTAATTAAATTTGTAATTCAGTAGATGTTTTTTAAATATATTTAAATCATATTTCTCACAATTAGTTTAAATTTATTCGTAATTAGATTCACTTACATTGCATTTATTAATCCTGTTAATAATAAACTGAAAGAATTTTGATTTGATTTTGGAAATTAATAAATATTAATAATTAAATAAAAATTAAAAATCTTTTTTCATTTTATTTAAGAATTATGAAAAAGAATAATATGACAAGCATTTTATTTATAAAATTTTATATTTTGAATTATGAAATAATTTAGGAATGATAGTTTCTGTATACAAAATATTTTAAAGATGTAAGAGACATTAGTCCATTGTGTGTATTTATATTTTATATTCCCTTCAATATTTGATGAGCTGTTCATGGTAGTTTATAAATATTAATTATTCAAAAAGAAACTATTCCAATTTAAATAAATGTAAAAAACCAATTTTTTAATATTATAAATTATTAGAAATAAAATTTACTGAAAAATAAATTTTGAGTTAAAGAAATGAATTTTTTTTAAAGTTTTGATGGGAATTTAGAATTTAATTTGAAAAAATGTTTTTATAATTAATCTATATT